>MVAI01000039.1:0-94854 GCA_014825565.1 Phaffia tasmanica | reverse complement strand
TCTTTCTTCTTTTTTTTTTTTTTTTTTGTTTAAATATTCTGATGTCCATACTTTGAAGCAATGAATTTGGGCGTCTCACTATGCTTGTCTTTCTATATCCTTCTCACCTGTACGATCTTCTTTTGAAGTCTAAACCGTCGTTGTGACTCTACGAATGGAACATTTAATGGCCTTCCTTGTTGAGCGCGATTCGTCACAAATCATGAATGATCATGGATGAATTAAAACATGAAGGTCTTGAAGAAAGAAGTACAGGAGACCAGTTGTGGCGTTTCCGAGATCAAACTCTCTCCGAGGAAGCCGAGATGGTAGTAACCGCTCCGTCATCATGCGGCTCACTCGGCTCTGAGTTTAACCATCTAGTTTGGTTTTTCTTTACTTCTCCTTGATCAACGTCATTACAACCAATACATACACCCACCCATCCACCCACACACACACACACACACACACATAAAAATATATATGCTCACACGTCTCAATCATAACACTATCTCTCTATTGACTACTCGGAGGATCGTCCCGTTTGCCTTGGCTAGTACGAGTCTGCTCCGTCCGTTGAGCACGACGCCGACACTCACTCGCAGATCACCCCTTCAACAAGGTCCTCGGAACGCGATAAATATCGGTCGTCGATCAGGTTACCGTCCTCCTGGTTCGTCCGCTTTCGACACCGAAGCACAGTTCAAGGAGGGATATCAACACGGTCATGATGCCCAACCAGAATATACACAATTACCCGGAGCGGGGAATGTCACGGTGGAGGTACCGGAAGATCCGGAGGGTGTGTTGAAGAGGACACACGGAGCCAGTCTACTTTTAGAACAGCCTGCTCTTGTTGTCACTCGGTAAGTAGCAGTACTCTCGCTCTATATCAGAGTATGGTAAATCTACTGGGTAGGAAACTCATGCTTTCAAATTTGGTTTTCTAGGCAAATCGAAATGCTAAACCTCTTCGCAGGATTCGAGCAGGCCAATCGATATCAGATCACGAATCCAGAAGGTGTTCCTGTTGGATTGTGAGTCGCTTTCAAACTTTCTTCGAATCGTCAACTTTCATGGCAGGATTCTCACTCGTAGCATCGGATCTGTGGTTTTGCGAATCTATGGTTGAATATAAAGTATCGCAGAGGAAGACTCAGGCTTCATGGGTACCATCACCCGACAACTCTTTAGGACTCATCGTCCGTTCCGGTCTGTGATCATGGATGTGGAAGGGAACCCTATTCTTTGGGTGCGTTCTGGTTTTTGCATCGCGGTGGACTTCTCTCTAAATTCTGATAAGTGTCTCGTTTTCTATAGGTTCGAAGACCTTTCCAGTTTATCAATTCAAAAATATACGTTCATTCCCATGAAGGTCCCGAGTCTCCACTCGTGGGGGAAGCCCAACAGTACGTATTCTTCTTTGTCGTGTTTAGAGTCACTCTCCATTAATTCATATCTATTGGTTTAAACTAACTGTTTCCCGATCATATCTGTCTATCTTGGCTGCTTGGTGGACTGAATGGATAAAGAGCTTGGCATCTTTGGCGAAGGAAATATAACCTGTTTCTTTCAAGATTCCGTTCTGGCTCTCAGGAATTCGATCAATTCGCCGAGATCGACGAGGGTCTCTTGGCCTGGTCTTTTCTTGTCTCCGATCGATCCTCCGTCCGAGGGTCGATCGGGCGTGAGTTTGGTGGGTTTGGAAGAGAAATCTTTACAGATACTGGTCGATACGTCATCCGGTTCGATGCCGTACAGGAAGGTGTTCCCGACGGACAAAAAGAGGGCGAACTCAGAGTGTTACCTCCAAAGACCGAGAGCGATAAAGGACTGACACTGGATGAACGAGCCATCATGTTGGCTACCGCGATCTCTAGTCAGTTCATGCCCTTCTTTCTTTCCTTTTGTTTTCTTGTCTAATCTCACGCCTGACACCGGCCTGATCCTTGAACGGTGAACGATCAAAGTCGACTTTGACTATTTCTCAAGACAGTGCGTTCCATTAATACAGCCTTCTCTTCCACTTCCGCAAGGAAACACTAACATATACTCTCTTCCTCACTCTCTCTCTATCAGCTCTGGTCAAGGAGGCATGGGCTTCCCTTTCTTCATGGGCGGAGGTGGCCACGGTGCTGACCTGGAGAACCAAGCCGATCAACCTGATCATCAGACCGTGTCTGATGACGGCGCTGATCTACCCCCTGGGATGGTGTACCCTGAAACGAACACGATGGCAGGTGTGGCTGGAGTAGCAGCCGATGGGATGGCAAGTGCCCGTCAGCCATCCGATTACCATCCTCCCACACCGATACCTGGTCAACCTGATCTTCCAACGTCTTCAGAAGGACAAGCGAATGACCTTCCTTGGTGGGACAAAGAAACCTCTTCGAGTAGTAACCAGGGCGCGTTCACACAGGAAACCGGATGGGATCAAAAGTCGGACGAAGAAGAGGTTTGGGGAGAAGATTTTGGTAACGATGGCAGCAATTATGACGGGGAGTCGTTTTTCTAGAAGAATAAAAAGGGAAAAAAAAGAAGGAAATTCACGATCGTTAATGTCATCGTAGTGATGGCATAATACATATAAACATACATACACATTATATAACATTAAAAAGACTAGTCTGACTCAAGCTTTACGAGATAACAGGATAGCAGACAAACGGAAGTACAACGACAAAAAGGACAGCAAATTCAAGGGAGAAAGAAAAGCATTGCTAGGATCAGAGAATTTGATGAAATGTGGGCCGGATGACACGATTTGTGGTGCTTCCTAAATTCTTCGGCCTAATCGATCTTTCTTGAGTTGAACTAACAAACCCTCCCCCTGTCTCAAATTTGCTTTTGCTACCGAAATCGGATTCAGGTGATGGACGGTACTTTCGAAAAATTTCGTTGAAGTTCCGAAGTAGATCATGCGAGTCCGTGATGGCCTGAAGAACAAAGGGAGAAATTTCGTGACAACACATGGCCATAAAATAAATCATAAACTTGTTTACTGACGAGAAACAGATGATACAATAAACACACCTTTTGTTCCGCCTGTATAGCGTTCATCTTCTTTTTGGTCGAAGCAAAGTGTTTCTTTTTCTCTTTTCGGACGTATCCAACTCGTTTTTGCACTCGGTTGTTCAACGTAAGACAACGGTCAATTCGTTCAATTATCGCAAAAGTTTAAATCCGAATGAGCTTTCAAAGCGCCCCACCATATCAAGACAGATAAAAAAAATTATAGGCTTACAGCTGTTCAAATCATCATCGGCTAATCCAAGGATTTCTGGAACCAGCTGACCAGTGCATCTCTCATAAGCTGAACACACATTTTGAGATGCGAACTGTGTTATGAGATGAATGCGTACGGATTAGTCAAGGTAGAAAAGAAAAGACCAGAGCCAACAATCATTCGCGGCATGTCCTCAGTCTCAGGATTCTGCTCTAGCATGACTGACCTCTCGCTTAGCTCCGAGACTCAAATACGCCGACACGTCAAGTTGCCTTGGGGCCAAAGTCGTTTTCAGCTGTTCCATTCGTCTAGCCCTATCACAAATCGGGAAGAACGGAATAGATTTCAATAAACAATAACCATTGGTCATAATCAGGAAAGACAAGAGGAAAGTTCTCACATCTGAGCATCCATCTTCTCCCATTGATTTGAAGCGGACAGTCGAGCTTCCACCATAGGCGCAATTACCTTCTATTGACGCCCTCAACCCCTAAAATACAGTCAGTGAATGATAGCAACACAGCGCGCCATTGTTCATGAGACGTATAAACGAGCGAACAGTAGTGTAGCTATCACGAAGTACCGCGGACTTGTTGGCCCGACGAGCACGAAATTCTTCAGACAGCTTGACAAGATCAATTTGACTATCGACCCAGTTGAATACAAAGAAAAAAAAGAGCATCAGTTTCCTACCACAGATAACACTCAAACGAAATCAATAGCACAGGCACGGATTCCTCTTTGACAGATGTATCGTTTGATACAAGATGATAAGACGTCGTAACTCACCTACCAGCAACTCCGTTTGAACTCTCTCCTTTAGAATCTTGTTCTTCCTCAGTTTCCATCTCCACAGTATCCTCCTCAAGAGAATCTTCCTCTTCCACATCAACGTCCTCCTTTCTCTTTCTCTTTCTCTTCTCAGTGAGGTCCTTCTTCCCATAATCCGTACTCTCCATCTCGTTGTCCTCTTCAAAGGGTAGGGAGTTAGAGGAATCCTTCTCAGTGGCTGTCCAACCTTCAGTTTTTCGATGTGGTTTTGAAGACGAGCTGATAGACGATATCTTCCCAACACGGGACCTGATTTCTGACAAGAACCATCACAAGAATGGAAATCAATATTGTGTGTGGGTAAATTTCAGCTGAAGTATGACTGAGCGACCTGAGACGAACTGGGACGAACTGTTGCTCATGATTGAGATTCAGATATACGCAAACAGGAAGAAGATGAATGATAGAAGCAAGGAGTGAACAGATCTGTCAAAGTACCAGATGAGTTGACGGGAATCCTTGCTGACATGAATCGGGCAATGTAACCTGTCAGCTACAAAGGGTCAATTCTTTCAGGGCAGACTCGATTCAAGGACATCTACGACCACTCTTATATGTGTGTAAGACTTGAAGAAAACCCAGAGTTATCGCCTAGTTATATGCCGTGCAAGTTCAAAATATCATTATAGTTCTGGTGTGGGATTCCATTCCCACTGCTTTTCTAGGACGATACCTCCCCCTAGACACCAATCGTCGATCCAGGCAGCACAGACTTGACCAGGCGTCACGCAATCTGAGTGCCCATTGAGAAACGTTACATCGAAGACGTCCGAATTGGCTTGTCTGATCGACCCGAATTCGACATACGACGAGTATTCGACCGTTCAATCCAAGTGCGTCAAACGGAGAATGATCATGGAAAGGGTATATGCGTTTCGAACATGTCAGTCAAGCGTAGCTAGTCGGAGATTGAGGAACATCGTCTGCACTCACGAACGGCGGATGGACGCTGGAAAAGCCGATTTCCGGTTGGAAGATCTTATTTTGATCTGACATATTAAACCTTCAAATGAATCAATTGAAGGCGGGGGATGATCTGGCCAAATCCAACTCCATAGATGTGTTTGAAACGTGATAGACATCAGAGCAGGATGATCTCTAATTTTAATTTTAATTTCATTTTAAATAAATATTTATTGTCAGGATAGAATCAGTAAAGAACCGACATTGTCAGAAGAGTTGAGAGAAACCGGATAACAGCATGTTTCGTGAAGAGCTCTTGTCTCAGATCAATGTATGGAAGAAAACACATACTGTCCGGTGACGACACGTAGCGAGTTGTCCGACACATTTTTACTTGCTACATACCAACGTACATCTTGCTGACAGCCAGCGAATCTGTATCGCTGTCCAATTGAATATCTCCATAAACCCGGATGGATTCCAAGCTGCTCACCCGACTCGGTCAATATCGGGCCAGGACGTGGATCGATATATTCGGCTTTTGAATGAACAACGATGCTTGTTTTTAGTCCAGACAAGAAAGATGGCAGGAAAAGTAGACCTATGAAGGAAGGACAGGTAGGTAACACCTACAAAGAAACTGAGAGAAAGAATTCCGATTTGGGTTTTGATTCTCCACAAAGCAGATACCCATACTCTCCTTTTTCTCCGCTGTAGGCAATTCAAACTGTCGAGCTAACTCCTTGACTGTTGTTTTTGTGAGATGACCGATTGGAAATATTGACTGTTATAATTATGTCCCATAGGTTCTTTTAAAGTGAGCGTTTGAAAGAGCCAGGAAGAAGGAACATCAACAAGGTAGAAATCCGGCGTACTCTTGCCACTTGCTGTTCGTGAAGAGATGAAAGGAAATAAGTTTGGTCTTTGGTAGAATCGACAGATCTTAACAGCCGGTGACGTCCATCTGAAGTCTTGTCCACCTGCGCATAGTGCCCTGGTGTTGTTCAGAATACAGGGGAGTTGTAATTCAGATTCAACACGTTGAAACCGTTCTAGATACTGAACCGAAAGGCAAGAGGACACGCGACAAACCTGTAGCCAAATACGCGGTCGGGTCATTCAAAGCTCGGCTCATCAATGCCCCAAATTTGATCTCTCTAGAAAATGGAAAGTGATAAGACCGCCTTTATCGATGATACATTTTTGTCTAAGGGAGGTTCAAAACTGACTTGTTGCACGATATATCAGGATTAGGCGTTAACCCACCTGCCCATTCGGAAAGGGCAGGCTCAAAAACTTGGGTCCAGTACTCTTTCGAGAGGTCGACCTTCATTGATTAAAGAGAACAGCTGAGCGCACAGAGAGCCAAGCTGATGCGCTGGTATGCCTCGTGATATTGAGTCGCACTCACCATTCGGACGGGAACACCAACATGCCTGCATACTCTTTGAACATCCTCCCAATCCTTCTCCCACTCACATCCTCGGAGTCGATCTGAGGATTCTTGAGACCAGTTGCGCATGAAGACAGCTGAGAGAGAGAGGTTCTGTGGTTGAATAAAAGTGATCAGTTTTTGTTCAACATGAATTGAGTGATGAGAAATACAAGGGAAAGGCGTACTTGTTCCGATAAAAGTTTAAGAGAGACTGAGGAATCTACTCCACCAGACATTGCCATGACCACTTAAAAAGCCACCCGAACCAAACGACCAAGTTTCTCAAATCAGCCCGACAGAAAAAGATAGATAAGATATAGAAGAAGAAAAAGCCATCTCTGATCAACTGCACACCTTTGTCTCCGGGTTTCAGTCTAGAGTCTATCCGCGGTGGAGGGTGTGATGCATATTTGCGTAACGACCACCCGTGGACTATGCGTCGCGTAAGAGTTGAAGAGCGAAAGGTCGATATCATAGGTAACCGAGCATGATTGATCTACACACAAGGCGCAAAGCAACGCAACACAACGTGAACCAGTAATTAGCAAGGTCATATTGAACACACCAAGACAACCAAACTTACAAACATGAGTTGGCCTTGAGCAAAACAGCAGACAAGAGGCAAAGCGTGTTAATGAACAAGTGCTTCGAGAAAGATGACGATCTAGAAATTGGCACAAATGAAATCAGCTGTACACGCTCAAGTCACGTGTCGCCGTCTGTACTCCCGCCTTCCTTCATGCCGACGTTCATTTAGTCTCAACTCTCAGACAATAGAACATTCACCATCCATCAACCTTGACCTCTTCCGAAATCTGTGAGAGACTTGGTTGTTAACTCGAGCGTTGATTTTATTTGAATGTATGCGCTTTTGTTTTGCTCATCATGATCTTCATCCAACATACTATAGTCAATCTTCATCCGCTTGTTGCGATAGTGATCGATCGCTTCCTTGCTGGATCTAACGTGAGTTACCCCAGGCCGAAGCTTCGTTTCTTTTATAGTGCATCTAGCTCTTCATCTCCCTTTGTATCCATGTTTTTCTTTTTCTTTCTCTTTTTCTTGTTACCATTGTTGTTTTTTTATTTCGGACATTTGTCTCTATTAATTTGGTGTTATTGAAGGCGTAGCATCGTTAACCAACTGGTTCCATCCCTTTCCTTGATACAACAGGCCATCTCCTCAACTTGCGAGTTCAATAACAGCCAGGCCCCAACATACCTTCTGAACGAAAGAAGCTAGCTTCTTCTACTATACTCTCATAACGTGATCAGATATGAGTTCCCGAGCCCACAAACAATGTCTGTCTTTCTTTTTATAATCTCGTCTCTCATGGAACGCGATTCGAATGATTCAACTCACGCGAGTTTTCGTGGGTTCAATGGTTTACGCGTCATTGGCGTTTTGTGTCATCAGCCGTGTCCGAGTTAAAACTTCGTCGGTTGACAGAACACAACCAGCGTTTACGAGAGAACCTAAATCGACCTCGGGCGAAAGTTAGTGAAGCCTCGGCAAAGTAAGTGTCGATGTTGAAAGGTTTCATCGAGATGCGGGTAACGAGCGGCACGCGATGGTGTTCTTGAAACACGACAGTGTGTACATCGTTCTCGCCTTCTTCTCTGGCGTATATTTGGGACGTGGCTATTTAAACGATGAACGTTCAGCGTCATCTATCGAAGATGTAGATTCTGATTCTTTCCATCCTTTCGTTTTTCTTGCTGAAAAGCCTCATCCGATTCTGCAAGACAACAAAAGATCCGCTGGTTCCATCTGTTTGGGGACCTGTTGACAAGAAGGATGATCCGTATGGTCAGTATAGCTCTTGACTAGCTTTGAGATTTTCTTGAGAATAAACAACAATAACCTTTTTTGTCTGTTGGTCATCACGCCCGCTTGTCCAACAAAACGAGTAGCCCCTCCGACACAAGGGTGTTGTATCGTCATGTGATCGACAGGCCCTGCTCTAGGCGACATTGAAATCGATCCTACTAGATCTTCCGTATATTTAGTCTCTCATCATCTCAATCCTATCATCCTTTAAACCGCACATTGAAAAAGTCCTTTTTTTGAAGGCATCCTTGTCTTGCTCCATCGTCGTCTCTTTCCCGATGTCTTTTGCTTCTTCTACCTTCTCGTCCCTATCTTTCTCTCTTCGTGACTTTACATCTGTTCTAAAGAGTCTCCCCGCTACCTATCTATACCCCCCCCTCACACACGTTACATTTGCATATTCGCTTGCTCTCCTCGGACACCTAGCACCAAAGCGCGGATCTATACAAACCGTCGATTTTACTTCATTGCTATCCAACCACTGCTTCAGAGAAACCCTTTACCATATTTCGATCGACCAATCAATTGGTGCAAGTCTTTATCTTGTGTGACCGTTTCTAAGCTTCCTTCGACTTTATTTTCCTCTTGTTTTCCTATATTTCTTTCCTGTTTTTTCTCCTTATATGTAGAGCCGGTTTATAATTTTAAAATAAGGCTTATGATTGTATGCTCGACTGTTTCGGATGGCTGCAGACAAACTATAAAGAAAGGCAAGAATTGATTTCTACCTGAAACGTTTAGTAGAGGGATTTTTTTAAGGTTAATTGTTTGAGGATCAATTGAAACATGGTTTTTGAAAAAAGGTTCAACTAAACTGCCCTAAGATGAATACAAATCACTCTAGGTGATAAATGTTAGCTCTGGCGTCGATTAGAGAGATTTAGCACTTTGTGATCAACACCGGCCTTAGAAGAAGATTATAGAGTCGAGAAAGGATACGAAACAGAATGGGGGTAGACAACTTTGCATTGTGTACGCTTTAAGCATCATGATCAGACGTCCGTCTGTTTAGACGTGCTAAGATAGCCAACGAATGACTTTAGGGCGCATAGAGAGAGAGAGGTGCGAGGGATTTGGAATTTATTCGCGCAGCTGTGTTCTAAAGAAACTGGTAAAGTTGATCAAGAGAGGAGCAAGTGTCTTGCGGAGTCTTTCTGTATGTATCTCAGGTCGAAGGTAAGAGAACCCAAGAAAGAAGAGCAGAATGGATCAAATCAATCGTGAAGAATCAATGAGAATTTATCAAGCGTATCCTCGTTCTGTCAACTCGAACCAAAACAGTCGTTCACTTCTTCTTCTTCCCCTTTTTCGCAGAAGAAGGTGTATCCTACGCCGGTCAATAATGACAACAACAAAGCAGAACGGGAAACACATTGCTTTAAGCATCAGTCTGTCGTGACAAATTCATTACGGAGTTGCTGTCTGAAGAAATACACACCTTAGAAGGCGTCGTAGGAGAACTGGTTTCCGATTTCATGGGAGTCGTAGGGGCACTTGCCAAGGAAGATTTTGTAGGTGTAACCGGGGCAAAGGCAGGGGCCGATTTCGATGGAGATGGGGCAGCAGAAGAGGCAGGCGAAGCGGACTCGCATGCTGAGGTAGTCAAGTCGGTAGATTTCGTATTTGATCGGCCGATGGGGGTTAGTCGAGCTTGACGATTTGAGGGAGTAGGGCGCAAAATCAAGGTCAGGTTTTATGTTGTTTTGTTTTTGTTTAATGAATCAAGACTATAAATCGTTGATGATGATTGAAGGAAACAACCTATTTACCTGCTTTGGACTTGATTTTCTCGTGGCACTCCCAATCAGGTCTTGCCTTTTCTCTTTGGACCATCTCGCTGGCCGTAGCGAAGATAGTCGGACCCCAAGCGGGAGAGAACGTGTTGGCTTCGTTAACAACATCCAAGATCTCAGCCTCCAGCTCTTTCTCTGCCTTCAAGAAACGAGCCCAAAGATCATCTCCAACGCAGCCCTTCTGGATCAGGATCTGCAAAGCAGGTTTGTCGTCTCGAATCTTGAGGATCCGACGAACATCGTTCATTGCTCGAACCAACAGGGCAGACTTGAGAAGGGCTTCCGGAGGAGCAGGATCGGCTTGTAGCAGAGACACGTAAAGATCGCGGGAAGTGTGCGATGGGAACCAAGGTTCGGTTTCGGCTTGAGCTGATGCAAGATCATATATAAGGAAAACAATTGAAGAGGTCACTCAATAGCTCATACGCTGAGATGAAACATATGAAAAGATGGGAACAAACCGGCTGTCCGCCTTCTGTATACACGAGAGAATATTCCTAGAGCTGTAACAAGTACGGCGGCTGTGTAAGAAGAAACGAAAGGGTGGACAAACACATCAACACCTAATTGCGTGTATATAACTTCAGGTTCCAAATGCCAGCTCACCATATGCTGATATTTCAAGACAACACAGTTTCAAGGAAAGAAAATAAGTATCACTCAATTGCAACGATCAAAGTTGAAGGTTGAATAAATCTGGGACGTACCCAAAGGGGCAAGCAGACCGATAGCGACCATTTTATCCACGGTTGGAGGACCGATGGTAAGAAGGATGTATGAGAGATGTTGATGGTCGGATAGCAAAAGGTGCAAAATGATCTATTCGAGAAATTCTTAGAAAGACTACAAATGCCTGATAGAGAAAAGTTGAAAATCCGTAGTGAATCGACATAGCTCAGAGATCTCACTTACATCCGAACTCCCTTCATACATCCACCCTCGTTAACAGAGCAGAGCATATATACAGCTACTCTTCAAAAAAGATGAACTCGGTCATCGAATCAGCCCGACAGGCTCATGAAGAGATAGACCTTTATGAAAAGGCTCTTGCTTCAATCTTTCAACAGACAGACAGAACGGTCAGTCGCTTTACTTTTGTTTCTAAATCGAAACCCAATCATATACACGTCTACTATGGCTCAATCTGACATTCCTATCGTGTTGGATGTCCCTTACTTCTCTTACAGTATAAATCACGTCTTGAGAAGGAGCATCGAGCATCAGACGTGTTGAATCTTATTGTGTCTAAGAAACAATTCCTGAAGGATTCTTATAAAGATGCAACAGGGTAAGCTCGTCACTCTTCCTCATTCATATACAAGCAAGTGATCATCTATCCTCATCCTCTCACTTCGCTTGAAATAACGATCTGGGATAGTGAGAGAGCCTCCGAGATTGCCGCTCTTTCGGCACCTCCTCCACCGGCAGATGATCTTGAGGAGTTCTACTCTCGGCTTGTGAATATTAAAGAGTTCCACCGGAAGAACCCAGAGGTTGACTCTCGAGCGGTGGAAAATGAAATCGCAGCTTTGGTCAAAGGCCCCAGCGAAGAAGAAATGGAAGAGGATGTTGTGGTCGACAGTGAGTCTGTTTTTCTCAGGTGTTGGGAAATGACTTCAGACTTGTCGGTCTCCTGACTTTAGACGCGTCCCCCTACATTGCCATTTCGGGTGGATCAGAAATCTCGAGTCTCTTCTCTGGAGAAGAGTCTCTAGGACGATTCTTGGATCTCTACGCTTCCCACTCTCAATATATCAACCTGGGAAACGTTCCTAAGTGGGTCTGATATATTCTAAAGGTTGAGGCTATATTCAAAAATATTCATCCACTGGTATACCTTTTTTCTCGTAGAATTCCCTATCTTGCCTACTTTGATATCTTGTCGAGAGGTACACCTGATGACCGTGTACCATTGAAAGAAAAGGGATCTCAAGCATATCTCGAGTAAGATTTTCTTCCTCTTTTCAATTGACAAAGTTGTCCTCCTGACTAACACTTGAATGATCAACCGTCTTTCTAGATACATCACCTCGCTCCACTCTTATCTACTGGCATTCAGCGCTCGAACCCGACCTTTGGTCGATTTATCAGCAGGCGAAGAGGAGGTTGAGAGAGAGTTTGAAGCAAAGTGGATGGAAGGCAAGGTCGAAGGCTGGGAAGAGGAGCAGGGTATGGGTCAGGCGAATGGAAGCGAAAAGGACGAAGGAATATGGTGTCCTGCGTGTTCGTTTCTTTCTATCACATCATATTAACATACTCGGTAGACAAGATGGCTTACAGGATTTGTGAATTAAATTAACTGTCTGGATTTTCATCAGGTCAAAAACTGTACTCAAAGCAGACGGTGTATGATGCTCATCTCAAGTCAAAGAAGCACGAGAAGGCCGCTGCTCGATTGACGTCGAACGGTTCTTCAGCCGACGCGTCCACCTCTGCTTCTCCCTCTGTTCAGTCCCTCTCAGCACTCCGACATGCGAAACTTCGACCGGCGGCATTACTAACGTTCCAAACAAAGTCACTTTTGCTCTCTCCGACGTTTGCCTCTCTACTGTCTGACACCAAGGCAAATGTCGAGAGACGATCAGCTCTGACCGCAAGGGAGCGAGAGCTCGAGCAGGAGGAGTCCCTCCCGGAGTTTGCTCCCCCCGTAGGGGATGGAATGGATGGAGGTGAGGCAGAGGGGTCGGATGAGGATGAGGATGGAAAGGTGTACAACCCGTTAAAGTTGCCTCTTGGTTGGGATGGAAAGCCAATCCCGTATTGGCTCTTCAAGTTGCATGGGCTTGGGGTCGAATACAAGTGTGAGATTTGCTCAGGATTTCCGTACATGGGCCGGAAGAACTTTGAACGTCACTTCCAGGTCAGTTTGAGTTCTTTCGCTTTTTCTTTTATCATTCTCATGAACGAGACCTACTCACTTGGCTTGGTTTACTTTGCGCCTCGTAGGAATCCCGGCATGCTTTCGGAATGCGCGCGCTCGGTCTTCCCAACACGAAGCATTTCCATGAAATCACCAAGATCGAAGATGCCTTGGCCTGTATGTTTCCGTTCTTGTTTTAATGATCCTGCTCATGAATCCAGTCAAATACTCACTATACACCAACTGGACTGTTTCTTAAATTGACAATATACCTTCTTTCTTCGAATTCAGTGGCTGAGAAATTGAAGCATGAAGGCAAACAGGACGCTAGGGCAATAGAGACTGTTGAAGAACTGGAGGATGCTGATGGCAACGTTTACGATCGACGGACTTACGGTTCGCCTTTTCTTTCATATTCTTACCCGGCTCTATTCTATCTTGAATTTTTTCTTTCTCTAACTTTTGTCTTTTTTTTTTCTTCTGTCATATTTAGAGGACCTCAAGAAGCAAGGTCTCTTGAACTAGACGTGGGTCCTTCAAGTTGGGGCAGGGAGAAGGAAGGAACGTTTTTCTGTATCTTAATGATCGTGGAAAAAAAATCGCTAGCAGCGCGCTCTCACTGTTCCCGCACTATTATCTCTTGGCCAAACTTCCTATGTTGAGACACTGCTAAACGGATTGAATGAAACCATGTGCATGGAAGGTAGGAAAATAAGACCGAGAAAAACACCTAAAAGAGAGGAAGTGAAAAGGAAATGACTACAGATAGAAGGAACATAAATGAATGAAAGGACAATCTATGCCGAAGGTTTCTTCTGTATACATCAGAATTCAGGGGAAGAAGAGCGGATTGTAACAATTAGTCAGTCAAAAGCGCGCCTTGAAGAGGTAAGAGATAGAGAAGAGAAATGGATAACTTACGTAGTCAACCTCGCTCATGTCATAATCCACTCCCAGAGCTGCCAACTTTGCCTTCTTTGCCGCTCCTCGCTTCTTTAGCCGGTTCTCTGCTTTAGTCTGTTGGCTTGCCGTCCGGGGTGCTTCGAGCTTGAGTCGCTCGGCCCGGACAGAAGGAATCGGACGGAACATCCTGTTTGCGCCCGCCCACAAGTCAGGGTGAACTTTGTCGTTCGGAATGACCTAGAATCAAACACCAAACGGAAAGAAGGCGGTGAGAAAGGCGTCGAAGGAAGACATGGAAGAAGATATGAACACGAACCTTGCACTGAAGAAGTCGACCGAGTAGTAAGTAGTTGTCCATAGTCTCTGCCACGATTTGAGCAACCGAAGCCTGAGCCATGAGAATGAACGCGTAGTGCTTGGATGCTCCAGTCTGATTCAGCACAAGAGATAAATGTGAGTCAGAAGAATGTTGGTGAGGAAGAAAATAAGAATTTAGACGCACTCGCTTATTCCGGGCAAGTCGAACCTTCTCAACAGTACCAAACTGCTCAAAGTAAGATTTCATCTGCTTCTCGTAGAATCCGTGAGGAATTCTACCAAGATAAAGTACACCTTTCTCCTTGTTCTGCAATTCATAAGAAAAAATATTATTAGAACAAGGACACCCTCGCGTCTGGCAAAAAAATATTTCGATATAAAGAGCTATGAACAAACCGAGGACTTCTTGGCCTTCTCCAACTTTTTCTTGACGACCGAATCATCCTTGTTGATTGTCGGGAGCTTTGATAGCTCAATTCCCTCAACAGGCCCTTCATGGTTGATCTCAACGTCCGAGTCATCTTCATCATCCGAGCTATCCTCATCATCCTTGTCATCCTCAGAGGTCGAGTGATAACCAGTCTGCTCTAATCCTTTGAGCAACGGAGCGTTCTTAACGGACTCGGACTCTGGGTCAATCACATTAGGCTCCGGGGCTTTTCTCTTCTTCTGGGATTGCTGAGTTGAAGAAGGCGAGGCCTTGGAGATTGAAGAGGAGGAAGTAGAAGAGGAAGATTTCTTTTGAGTAAGCGACTTGGGAAGGGGTTGAGGAGCCTGCTGGACTCGTCTGGACCATGGCTTATGAGTGACATCCCGAGCGGCAGACTTTGCTGTAGCCTGTTCGGCAACCGATGGGTTGACGGTTTCGTCAAGAGCATGCTCAGTGACTGTCGTCCGCCTCTTTGGCTTTTTGTCGTCGATGAAAGGCATTATTAGGGTATCTAATGAAGAGGAAGAGTGTGCGTATGAGTGTGGAAGAGAGAGTACAAAAGATATGCAAAGCCCCAAAATTTGGTCTACTGAGCTGTGCTCGGAAATTGAAGTGGAGGTATTTTTCTCTAATGGACAACTAGAAAACTTTGTAATACTTTGCCGTCAGTTTTGTAGTGTGGCGAGTGTCCATTTCCGAGCTAATCAAATGTTCAAGTAACCTTTCGTTCATCCTCAAACCTTTCTCCTTCGTCATCTTACATCATGTTTAAATTCGATTTCGATCTTGATATTCAAGTGCGCTATCAGCTTTCATAACTGCTATGCTGAGAATAAGAAAACCTGCTGCTGACAAGACGTTGTTCTTTCCTTGATCGAACACAGCACGATGACGAAGGTCAGGACAACCTAGACTTTGTCCAACCGGCCACAGACAAAGCATCGAGCTCGACAACAGTCATATCAGATTCTAGTACTGATGCGCTCCCGGTCGCTCCTTTTCAAGAGATTGATCTTCAGACCTTGGTTTGTCCTTGAGATCCTGTCTTTTGATCTTTCCGTGCCCATATATTGACCCGTTTCCCTTCCCTCGTATCACGGTCAGCTTGGAACTCTACCCCCTACCCTCTCTTACACACCCCTTCGACTACCCAACATTCCGTTCGACCTCCTCCGACGAGACATGTTTGACGCCCAATTCCAACAGATTGATACCGTTGATGATGAAGATGACAACAATGAAAGGTGGGGGCCGGAAACAGACCTTGTCAAGGGTGTGTACGAAGGAGGGATGAAGACTTGGGAATGCTCGATTGATCTGGTCAACTTGTTGAGGGATGACCTATACAAGAATGAAAGAAACCCAGCCGATGGCTGGAAGTTGATTGAAGGAAAGAGAATCATGGAGGTTTGTTCCTGCTCTCGCACTGATCCTCTCCTTTCCCTTCGCGTACTGACGTTTTAGAAAGAATGAAAATTAACACATGATGCTGTCGGACCAACCACAAGGTCGGATGCGGAACTTCCCTCCCGAGTCTCTATCTCTTGTCAGAACTGTTACGAAAACCTATCAGCAGCCCTTCTTCTCCTGATGACCAGCCTCCACCGCGAACGACGTTCCACTTTTTGGACTACAATGAACTCGTTCTTAAACTGGTAAGTCTTCTCTGCGCGCGTTGTCTGTATATCTTGAGACCTGACTCTCTCCCTTTCTTGGCCTTGATCCAGGTCACTCTCCCAAACGTTCTTCTGGCGTTTGCCCCTCTTCTCTCGACTGCCTCTACCGGCTTTACTTCTAACTCTGCCTCTGCGACGCCTAGCACACATATCAATCCTACAGAGCTCCGGTCAACATCTCCCACTCCTTCATCCCCTGAAGAACTTAACGAGAAGGGTCAAGACGAAGAGGAAGATGAGGAGGACGAAGAAAACACTTTCTCTGTCTCGGCTTCTCGAATTCAGTCATTGAAGAGAATCCTAGCAGAAAGGAATATCGAGCTCCGCTTCTTTTCAGGAGGCTGGCAGACTTTTGACCTGTCTATCTCATCTTCTTCCGATTCTGGTTCTGAAGAGAAAGTTTCCAGTGAGAAGGCAGAGAAGGAAAAGATGGATATCGTGCTGACCAGTGAAACGGTGTACCAATCGACGTCTCTTCGTCCACTCGTTCAACTCCTTCAACGAGTGTCTTATCCCCGTCCACCTTCCTCGCCCTCGAGGTCGGAACCATCCGAAAGCTCACATGAAGGCGCGGACACTTATCAGACTCAGACGTGGGTGGCTGCCAAGGTGCTTTACTTTGGTCTCGAAGGTGGCGGTGTCCCTGCTTTTGTCCAGGCTGTTCAAGCCGAACGAGGCGGTTGGGTCAAGGACATCTGGAAAAATAACTCTGGTGTTCTCAGATGGGTTGGAGAAGTCGGTTGGGACCAGTAGAATTTCAAAAGGACTTGTGTCCAAATCTTGTTGCTTTCCTTCTCCTTGTCTTTTTGTGCATTGTTGAAAAGAAAAGGCATAGGTGCTTGTAATAGAAAGAAAGACTTATGTAGACAATGATATCAACAAAAGAGATATGTTCGCTTAACGCTCAAACGTTCGAACCGACCCTCGCTCTCCCTCACCAAGGTAACTATAAGAAAAAAGGAACGGCAAAACGGACGAACGGAGAGACAATGGAAATGGAAAGAGTTTACAGGAGAAAAGAAAAGACGAAAAGAATCAAAAGATGTTGCAACAACTAAGCTGGACAACTAGAAAATTCCTTCGATCTGCTTAAAACTCTATACCTACCAAAACCGCACCAGAGTCAATCCTCCACCTTCTTACCTTCGTTCCCTCACTTTCGCTTCCTGTACTCTCTTCCTCACTCCCTGATCCCTTCTTCTCCGATTTCTTCTGCTTCAGTCCTCCGCGTTTCCTTCCTCCGTTGATCGCCACGGACGATGAATTAGAGGTTGAACCTTTAGGGTCAACGATGGATCCTCCAATGAAGAGCAGACCATGGAGGAGTTCGCGCAGATCTGGCGAGGACTTCCTAAGCACAAAGACCACTTGGCTGACATCTAAAAAGTCGGACGCGAGATCCATCTGCAAAGTTTTTTTCAAACCAGTATTGGCGCGTCAGCACGCGCTACCGAGGGGGGAAAGAGAGAACAAAACGACAACACGAACCAGAATCTCAACTGATTCTCTGATCTCAACCCCGATGGCATCAGGCAAACCAATCACCAAGATTTTCCTGCCAGGTTCCCGCTCCTCTTCGTCAACCGGGATAGGAAGGAAACTCGATCCGTTGTCTAACAAGACTCCATCCCAAACGATACCCGACAACTCACTCCTCACCACGACCGGCTCGGACCGGACATTAGCAGCCGCGACTTCCTCTTTCTTGGGCAGCAAAGTGTCCCAGAAGGAACCCTGTCGGACGCGCTCTTCAGAAGGATGACCGACAGAGTTGTTGAAGCTAGGTGCATTGTTCAAAAGTGAAGGGGATGGAGGAGTAGAATCGGGAGTGATCGGCAGGTCGGTCGATACCTGGCGAATGGGCTTAGGCTGCGCCGAAATGCTCACCGATGGAAAGGTGAACAAGGTAGGAAGAGAAAAGTCTGGCGAGACCTCGGGCGAAAGGGGAGGAGACAAGAGAGGGGTCGATGAGGGAATGGTGATCGACCCCTGGCTAATGGTCTGCGGAGAAGCTGTGGAGGCGATCGAAGCAGAAGAGGAAACGACGGAGAGAGGGGCGGAGGAAAGAGAAGAGAGAGAGGAGATGGAAGATGATAAGGAAGAGGAAGCGGAAGGGGAGATGGAAGATTGTTCTCGCACAGAGGCACCTGTCACGTGCCTGAAATCACGCCACGACCAGACAGTCAAGTCAGTATAGCCTTTCTCGGCAGACGCCAAGGATACATTCACATTGACCAGCAGACGATGTCTGGCAGGACGGTTGCTTCGAATGTTGCATATGAGACATACCTCTGTGACCATCCCAGCGAAGGGATGGCATTTTTTACCCAGCCGCCCTCAAACCCAACACTTTGGCCCGCCGCCGCCCGTGCCGGTGAATTTGTAGGTGAACGTTCGCCCGCCAACCGAAGCGATCGCTAATGCGTTATCTACTTGCCCGTTATGAGGGAATCCGAAGAGGTTGTTGTTGATGTTGTCCCTGTTCCCGGTCGCAGATACGCCGCTAAAAGACAAGCATATACGAGTGTATTCAAAGAGAAAAGAAAAAGAAGAGAAAGGAACGCTTGTAAGAGTCTGTCGAGAAAACGTTGGGGCACACACACGTTGAAGATAAGACCAAACACCCAGATAATCATTACTCACGCAGGGCAAGAATTAAACATAATATTTTTGGATTGTAAATTCATCATCCTGGTAGTCAAACAGAGCTGAAAGTGGGTAGGGTGAAGTTGAAAAGGGGTGAAAGGATAAGAGAGAGCGAAAGAGCTAAGGTTTAAGAGACTGCTTGAAGGTTGAGAGTGGTGCTTTGTAGGAGCTTAGCTTGAGAATCGAATCGGGAACAACGGACATATAGCTGGTGGTGTGTTATGTAAGCAAACATGTAACAAGTAGAACAGTGTAACAACAGGCACCAAAAGTGTGTAACCGGGTAAGAGTGGGCGTGTTATCAGATTATTAGGTAATCAATTAGATAAGTCTGACTAGGATCAGCCGGCCGATCTTTTGTAGATACAGCCAGCTTGGACGTTTCAAATACGATAAGATAAGATCAATCAAATATTTATTATTTGAATAGATTTCGAGATTCATCTAATAAGGTCTTCCTCCCAGTCTCCTCCGGCTAGATGACTTTTGGATCTGACCTTTCCGGAGCCACCGCCCCCCCCGACCTCCCTGCGCTAGAGCGATCAGTTTCTCCAGTGTCCAAGTTGGTTCTCTTCAAGCAAGTTCTCAGCAAACAAGTGAGCTTTTTGATTCTGCTTTGCTGGCCATCTCGTTGAGGAGAGAATACGATGCTATGTTTTATACAGGCAACATATGAAATTATGGAAAGGTCAATACTGATAAAAGTAAATTTTGTTTTGCGTCTTCAATCAGCTTCTTAGGTCGACCCGAGTCCGAGACCTAATCTTTTAGCCTTCACCTAAAACCCCCTTTTAAAAACTTTCTTTATTAAAAATGTCTGAAGTTCGAGGACGAGGAGCCTTCGGTTAGTGGTGTTTTGGTTTGGTTTGAATATCTAGCGCATTTTGAGAGACGAGTGGTACAGGATGGAAAACTGACGTGTTGCATTCGTTTGTGGAATTCATGAATTCTCAGGCCGAGGAGGTGCTGGTGGCCGAGGTGGCCGAGGTGACACCCGAGGACGACGAGGACCTCGACGAGGAGGCCGAAAGGACGAGGACAAGGAGTGGTGAGCAACTTTTCTCTTTGTTTCTTTGTTTCTTCACGCGTTTCCAGTACGTGCGCGCGTTAAACATGCAACAACTCACTATTGTACCCTCGTGTTTCGCGCAATTCATTTAGGGTCCCCGTCACCAAGCTTGGTCGACTCGTGAAGGACGGAAAGATCAAGTCCATGGAGGAGATCTACCTTTTCTCCCTTCCCGTCAAGGAGTTCCAGATCATCGACTTCTTCCTTCCCACCCTTAAGGATGAGGTCATGAACATCACCCCTGTCCAGAAGCAGACCTCTGCCGGTCAGCGAACCCGATTCAAGGCCTGTGTCGCCGTCGGAGACTTCGACGGACACGTCGGACTTGGTGTCAAGTGCGCCAAGGAGGTCGCCACCGCCATCCGAGGTGCCATCATCGCCGCCAAGTTGGCCATCATCCCTGTCCGACGAGGATACTGGGGAGCTGCCCTCCAGGAGCCCCACACCATCCCCTGCAAGGTCTCTGGTAAGACCGGATCCGTCATGTGCCGACTTATCCCCGCCCCCCGAGGAACTGGTATCGTCGCCGCCCCCGCTTCCAAGAGGCTCCTCCAGATGGCTGGTATTGCCGATGTCTACACCCAGTCCAAGGGAAGCACTGCTACCACCCCTAACTTCTTGAAGGCCACTTTCGTCGCTCTCTCCAAGTCTTACCAGATCCTCACCCCCGACCTCTGGCGAGACATTGCCCCTGGACAGACCCCCTACGATCAGTACTCCCTCTTCCTCGCCCAGTCTGCCAAGAAGGCTTACTAAGCGCGCACTCACTTTCATTAAAGTCAGAGTCCTTGAGTCGTCTTATTCGGGGAAGGAACTCTTCATTGGGAATCTTTTTTCTAGGGATGGCTAGGCTTAGATTTTGATAGTTGTCAATGCTTTGGATGAAAAAAGCTTTTTTTTTCCTCCCTACTTCAGATGTGTCGGTTAAATTAAGAGAGTCAAATAGAAAAGGAGACAGTTTTGAATGTGCTGACCCTGTAAGATCGTCGTTCGAGCTAACTTAGATTTACGATGTTGAAGATGTTATTTTGTCGCGTGTTCCTATTGTGAGGTCAGGCACTGATCGATATTCAACGTACTAACGCAGATTTTTCTTATTGTTATACCAAGGACACTCAGCCCTGTAAACAAAAACAATGATCAGGGTTTCGAAGAGTCCTCGCTCCGATCTTATAAAAGACAAACTTGATAGAGTTATGTTCCCTGCCTACTTTCTCCTTTTCCATTATTCCATTTCTTTTTATCTCTTCATTCCTTTCCCTCCAGTGACACCCTTCTCCTCTCACTCATTTGCTCCCAAAACACCACCTCGATTGATTCGAGCTTGTCTGTCTTTTCTCCCGTTTCTTTCATAAATCGTTAGGACAAGTTCCTCCCACGCTCCTTTTCTTCTCAAAGTTGCGCACACCTTGCTGGTCAAGCTCCATTCCTGCTTTGCCTTAAAACCAGTCTAACAAGTAAGCCTTTACTATGTTTGATGACTCAAATACCTGCCGAGCTGATGAAATGTGCAAGAACTTCTCATACAACTAGCCTACCCGTGCCTCTTCCGTCACCTTGCCCAAAACTTCAACCTTTTCCCAAGCATCTTTGAACATGTTATACGCCAAACCATCCTCAGCGTTTACGCTCGCCCTACTTTTGGCTGCCGTACAGAACGTCGCTTCAGCCGCGCCCATTCCAAGTAGGGTTGCTTCACTCCAACGGAGTGAACTTCTAGAGGACTCAGTCCCGGTAGGATGGGTCGAAAAAATGACCCTTCCTCTCGTTTCTGGTCTCATTCATGCCAGAGACGTCAGTGAAGTTTTTGTCTTGCCGTTTCCCTCTTGATCTCAAAGTCCTAACCTGAGCGTGTCACAAACTGCTTTTCCCCTTTTTCTTTCTCTTTCTTTTCAATTAACAAAAGGTATTGGAGCCAAACGCTCTTCACCAACGATCTCCGTCTCAGCACACGTTCAGTGTGAAAGACAAAACCCAAAATCTGCGCTTTGTAAGGAAGCATCCTAGAGAGTTGACTGTAAGACTGCATCTTTATTCGCTCAAATCAAGTTGACGTCGAGCACTAAACGATAAATATTGATATTCAATTCCCTCCTCTCTTGCGGCATCCCTTATTTTCAGCCCCACGCTCGATCTATGGACAACACTGAGGATAAAGAAGTCAGCCAACAATCGGCCAATTGTGATGATCAGAAAGCCCTTGATGACGCTGCGCAAGTCCCTGTTCTTGATGAACTCCCAAGCGTATTGTCCGATCTTGTGCGACCCGATCTAAGAAGACATCCCCGAGACTTTCTAGGTTCTGTACGAACACTGCCTCTTGTCTCGACAAACGTTCATCTACAATTGTGTGTTTATGCTAACTTTCAAACAATCTTTGACTGGCCTTTCCAGTTGGAAGACACATTGACGTCAAAGATTGGCGAACCATTGTTGGAAACTGTTCCAAAAATCATAGCAGGGCCAACGAAGATCATAAGTGGCCTAAGAGAACTACCTGTTGGTCTAGTCAGACGACGAGAGCACGCGCGTGACTTCAACACTCTTGTAAGCATCTCCCTTTAACTTCTACAAAATGATGTCTCAGTGTTGTAAAAGCTGTAACGGTCCTGATACTTCACCTGGTCAAACAGGAGCAACGAGATGTACGTGATACAAACCCCAAGATCTCCCGGAGCATCCTGACTCCTTTAGGTGGTGCCTTGTTTTAGAACAGACAAAGATACTGACATGAACGAATGCTTAACACCCATCTCGACAACCTTTTATCTCACAGTTTATTTCTACGGACGATATTCTTCCAAACAAACCTCTGCAATACCTTCCCGTTGTCGGCTCGGAATTGCAAAGTGTATCTCCCTCCGTTTCTATCAAGCTTCTTCGAAAAGATTCAGACTCGGACTCGAATTCTGGTGAAAACGATGACAACGACGATAGCGACAAAGATAAAAACGACGATAACAACGAGGATGAAGATCGGGAAACCCCTTCATCCGACAAAGACTTCGCAAAGGATGCCTCCAAGGCAGCTATGGAGTCTCACAAAGCACCAACCAACCGTCGGTCGATCAACTTCGGCAACATGAACGCAAGTTTAAGCGCTCGATCGAATACCAATTCGGCTCATACGTCAGAGACGGGTGCGAGGCTCAGACCTGATGCGAAGTGCAGCACGACGTGACTATTCAATTCTTTTTGAGAATGAATCAGTAGTTGAGGCAGATAAGTGTTAACGGCTGAAAGAGGCTGGTGGGTGCGCTCTGCGGTGTGTGTGCGCTTTTGTTTTTTTTTTTCTTTCTCCTTCTTTCCCCAAAAAAGCTGGTCTTTTTGGGAAATTTTGATGTAAACGAGTGAGTTCTGTTTATGAAACTATACATTAAAGTGCCTATGTTGATGACCCAGCTTTCTTTTCCCTTTGTGCTCTCACAGGGTTCCTCGTTCTAAGTTGTATTGTATCACTGGCTTTTTTGAATAACATGATCTTCATTATTCAGATCAAAATCCTTTGGTGCACATGAATAAAAAGAACATTTTGATAGACTCATACGAAGACACGCGAATCATGTATGTTTGATTTTAGAGCAGAGATAGTTCACCACTCAAGAAGGACAAGTAAAATGGTAAAAGAGAGAAGGATCAATTGCAGACCCTCTCAATAAAAATTAAGAAAAGACTATAACTCCTCTAGATTAATTGTCTCCAGAATACTTGGCCCAAACAACTTTTTCAGCCAAAATCTGAGGAGCTTTCAACCCGGTCCACATCTCGAACGAGTAGCATCCCTGAACCAACAGTGCCGAAACCCCAGGAACAGCGTTCCACCCTTCAGCCTCCTGGGCCAACTTCAACAAAGGTGTAGGGAAAGGCTTGTAAGCCATATCGACAACGACGCCTCCTTCCTTAGCAGAAAGAAGCGAAGTAGGCAAGTGAACCAAAGAAGATGCCTCCTCAACCAGCGTAGTCGCCTGGCCAGGGATAGTACCGACGATGATGCTGGGCGCTTCGCCAGGGAAAGAAGCAAGAGAATCAACAATGACAATGTTGAACTCGGCCGGGAAGCTATCCTTGATCTTTTGGGCATTCTCTTTGGTTCGGTTGAATAGGTAGATGGTCTGAAGTCCCAGCTGATAAAGAGCGTACACAGCTGCTCGGCAGGTTCCACCAGCACCGATCACAAGCGATGTAGTCGACTTGTTGATTCGGCTCTGAATTGGAAGCTTGGACAGGCAAAGATCACGAATAGCGAGCCAATCGGTGTTCTCTCCTCGAAGCTCTCGAGTTCCATCGGCTCTAGTGACAGGGATGATGGTGTTAACAGCTCCTACAGCCTTGGCATGCTCAGAGACAGTATCCAAGAGAGGAATCACATCTAACTTGAGGGGAATCGTCACGTTGGCTCCACCAAAATTGGCAGAATGGATGATCGCTTTAAGCTGGTCGTCTACCACCTCGGTCTCATGGAGACCGTAGTGGTGGGGAAGACCCAAAGCCTCGAAGCAGGTGTTGTGCAACGTAGGAGACATCGAATGAGCGATGGGAGATCCGAAGAGGAAGAACTCTTTGGGCGAGGTTGAACCAATCAAATGCAAGGTCTGCTGGATCTCAGCAAAAGACAACTGGCCAGGAGCTGCTCTGACTGGAAGAAGAGGGTGAGTAACTGGGCTCAATACAGTGTTCAAAACTCGCGAAAGTTGGCCAGCTTGACCCATGTTGATGGCGAGAAGAGGCTTATCCGACTTGGAGGCAACCTTGGCGGCAAACGCGCGCAGGGTAAAGTTATCCTCTATGGTGTTGGCAAATCCGACAAGTTTGACAACATCTCCGTACTTGGCGGCTTGAGAGTACCGGCTCTTGACGTCAGATCCGTCCCACTTCATCTTTCCGGATGCATCGTGATGGGAAGCAATTATTTGGGAAGCTCCCTTCTTCTCAACAAAAGCTTGAAGACTCTTGTCGGACCATCCGATCTCAAGATCGATGTACTCGCAACCCGATCGAACGGCGAGCTCAAGGAGCTCGAAGTACTCCCTCTCAGCGTCATCGGGGAACATACCGCCCTGAGAGTGGGTTCTAACGGAGAAGACGATGGGTAGATTAGTTCGCTGTCGAAGACCGGCAAGTTGGAGAGAGACGTATTCTTCCGAAGGCACCTTCGGAGAGATGACGGTCTGATGATCCTCCGACAAAAGATCCACTCGAAGCTCAATGGCATCAACTCCGACAGAGATGTCGTCGAGGAATGGCAGGGCAGGAGTGAGCTCAGGGAAGGTGAGAGAAAGGAAGGTTGATCGCTTGGGGGGAAGAAGGCTCTCCGGTCGATTATAGTCTTGACCAACAATGAATTTGAAGAACCTGAAGATCTCGGATCGGTCGGTTTGAGCATTCACAGAAGGGTACGATGTGGGCACAGGTCGGTGTTGGAGGTGGGTGTGATTGAAGTACTGGAAGGTTGAGCACTCGGCGAACCAAGGCGTTCGACGTTTCCAGACGTCAATATCGGCTTCTCCGTAGGCTGGTCGACCGCAATCTTCAAGGAACGCCATGATCTCCTCAACAGGTCGGACGACATAAACCACAGGGCCAATAGTGGTAGCGTACTTCTGAAGAACCTGTCGAGCCTCAGGAGTCTCAACAACTCCACCCCCTAGACTGATGACGTGACCTTTAGAGTGCTTCTGCATTAAAATGTTGAGGCAACGAGTTTCCTGCTTTCGGAAAGCAGCCCAGCCTTCTTTGGTAACATACTCGGAAACAGATTGTCCGACCTCCTGGGCAAAGAATACATCAGCATCGATTAGATCCCGTTCGAGAGCTTTAGCGGCAACCTCTCCAACCCAAGTCTTTCCGGCTCCTCGCATTCCAACGAGGAAAATAGATGCATCGGAGTCGAGGCTGACAGTAGGAGATACGTGGGTGACCGTAGACGTAGAAGCCTCGGCCTGTCCATTGCCAAGACCAAGAACCTTGATGCCAATCTGGATTGTTGTAGAAAAACAGGGATGTCAAGAAAGATTCATGCAGGTCAGTATACACTTCTTTCTGGCATGTATCGTTGTGATCGTTCTTTATATAAATAAACCAAGAAGACAAGCTCGTACCTTGTTCTCAAGATCGTCCCACCAGTTGGGCCAAGTCTTTTCAACACACCTCCTCTCTTCGATGACAGTTCCAGAGGCTACGCAAGCGAGCACGGAGAAGGCCATAGCTACTCGATGATCGTCGTAACAGTGGATCTTGACTCTGGACTCAAGAGCCTCGATAGTGGTTCCGTAGATGATAATTCCATCATCAAACTCATCAGTTTCAACTCCGAACTTCTCTGTAAGTCTCATTTGTTGAGTCAAGCGTAAAGTATATGATAAGTTCGCTGTCGTCAAAAATTACTGAAATATAGTAAACACTGACGAAGCTGATCCCGCATTCCCTTGATTCGGTTGCACTCCTTGACCCTTTGGTTCGCAATACCATAGATCCGGGTAACGTTGCCTCCCTTCTCATCCCTGGCCGGACCGAGAGCGACAGCCGCCAAAACAGATGCTGTCAAGAATGCATCCGTCATTGACTCCATATCGACCTCTCCAAGGGCCTTGAGCTGACCGACTGGAGGTCCGGTCACCGTGGTTTCATCCTCAGATTGAATAACCTTGCAGCCCATGGGCTCAAGAATGTTCTTGGCGAAACCAGCGTCTCCCTGTAGAGAAGACGAGCCGATATTGGCTACCGTGCAGGTCGTGCCGGTGATGGCAGCGATAGCAAGCGGGTAGGTAGCACTACTTGCATCTGATTCGACGCTGTAGTTGGCCGGGTTGATGTATGCTCCCTGAGGGATCCGGTAGACGTTGAGCGGAGTGCCATCAGCATCGACGTCTCGAGTGACATTGATGCCAAATGTCTTCATCATCGAGATGGTCATGTCGATATAAGGCTGAGAGATGACTTGACCTCCAGTAAGCTCGAGCACAACAGGTTCCGAGGCGTAGGGAGCGCAGAGCAAGATGGAAGAGACATATTGACTCGAGATGGATGCGGCTAGCTGGATATTTCCTCCATTGAATCCATCGGACTTGATGGCGAGAGGAAGGAAACCTTGTCCCTCGACGTAAGAGATGTCGGTTCCGTTGGCGGTGAGAGCGGTGACCAATGGAGCGATCGGTCGAACCTTCATGTAGGAGTTACCCGTCAGAATCGTCGTGGTCTTTTCATTCGACTCGGCGGGAGACTGAACAAGAGCGCAAACGGAAGTAAGGAATCGGGCGGCCGTTCCAGCGTTTCCGATGTAGAGCTCTTTTCCAGTCGGGGGGGATCGAAGGAATCCTCCTCCTCCCTCGACGACCAAGGTTTCTCCTCCATCCTCCCACGAGAACTTAGCACCCTGTGCAAAGAAAGGATCATCGTCGACAGAAAGAAACAAAGAAACGGGTCAGGTCAAAGCTCTGCTCGAGTGAAAAAGGCACGTCAGCTAACCTGAAGGTCAACCAAAGAGCTCATCATGACAGCGGTATCATCCGAGTGGAGGAGATTTCTCAGTCGACAAGTTCCGTTAGCCAGCGCGGCCAAAACCAGCGCTCGGTTCGAAATACTCTTTGATCCAGGCGTGGTCATCTTGATAGGACTGTGAGGAACACCGCCGATAACCCTAACAGTATCACTCAATGTTTTTCTGATCGCCTCATCAGCCACAACGGTAGCCTTCTCTTCAAAGGTCTTTCCGATTCGACTCAGAAGCACGATCTTCTTGTGCGGTCCAGAATTCTTCTTATCGATTCGCATGATGTCAAGTAACCGGTCGACCGTAAGACCCTTGGCTTCTGGCAAGGATGAAATTCTCGGGTCCGTAACAGAAACCGGCAAGTTGTACGCCTTGAGTGCTCGCTTGAGTCGACCAACAGCTACCTGGCTGAGCGTTCCAAGCTGACGGGCGACCTCGGCTTCTAAAATGATTCCGATAGCAACACATTCTCCGTGAAGGATTTTAGGAGTCAACACGGCCTCAATGGCGTGTCCGATGGTGTGTCCGAAGTTGACAAGGTTGCGGAGTCCAGTCTCTCGCTCGTCTAGGGTGACAATCTCGGCCTTAACACCAATAGATCCAGACACAACGGTGAGAAGAAGCTTCTGAGCTTCAGATCGGGTAGCGAGGGTTCGACCTGCGAAGGTGGACGTCGTTGAGCCAGAAGAGATTGCAGAGGTAATCTCGGCTGCTCGAGACTCGAGCGAAGCGAAATCATCCTCCTTCCAGATAGCAGCAGTCTAGATAGCAAAAATAAGGTATCAGCGATTAATATATTTGAAAGAGTTTGATGGAATAGAAATTTTTTTAACCTTGACAACCTCAGCCATTCCGTTTGAGAATTCTCTCGAAGGGAGGGTCTCGAGGTAGGCCAAGTCGATGAAGATGAACTCTGGCTGCCAGAAAGCTCCTACGAGGTTCTTTCCGTGGATAGTATCGATGGCGGTCTTTCCGCCAACAGCCGAATCTACCATAGCCAAGAGAGTGGTAGGAATCTGGCAGAACCGAACTCCTCGCATACTGATTAATGGTCAAATCCACCCAACAAAGAAGACAAGGGTAAGCCAACGCTATGAGGACGAAGACCGCTTGTCGAAGTATACGAATTCGATCAATGACTGAGCTGGGGAATGACAGATGACTTACGCAGTAGAGGCGACGAAACCAGCCAGATCACCTACCACACCACCTCCAAGAGCGAGAATGACAGTATCTCTGGTGCATTTTTCTGACTGTAGCCATTGGTGAAGATCATCCCAAACAGTGACGGACTTAGCCTCCTCTCCTGGGTCGACCTGGTAATTGATGACTCGAGTTTCGGGCTTAGGTGAAGCGGCAATCCCAGCCTCAAGCTCGCTGACGAGAGCTGGAAGGTAGAGGGAACCGACGTTGGTGTCGGTAATGATGGCATAAGCTGAAGAGGGGAGTTCAGATAAAACGGTTCGGACGAGGTGGGGAGTCAAATGGAAACCGCAATGAATGCTCTCTTTGCCCAAGATTCTGTACAGTCAAACAAGGAAATGTCATCTCAGCTAAGTACCATTAAGAACTTCTTTGAGAGATACTCGAAAACAGAGAGGGACGTACGAGACTTTGAGAACATCCACCTGGTCATTAGCAGAACTAGATTTGGACATGGTCCTAAACAGATGAGACCTAACTTTTTTTTCCACCATTTGAAAAACGGGTACAACGTCAGCAGATGATGATGCGCAGGAGATATAAGCAATTGAGCTCAAAACGAAAAAAAAGAAAAAAAGATCTTGATCGTTATCTAAAGATGAACTAACGCAAGCTAAGATGGTCTCGGCTGTTTTGTTTTATCTCAAGAGAGGTTGAGAGAGCAAAAAAGCCAGGATGGTGTGAAGAACAGAAGAAGAAAGCGACCACGAATAAAGTACAAAGTGTTTTCGCCCGAGTCACCTTGTAATTACCAATTCCTGCATCTTATGTAATTTCAAAAAACAAATCATGTATGATATTACCAGCTCAAAACCCCTGAGAAAAGACGCACGTATATGTCGATACGATCATGTGTAGATAGATATTAAAGAACTAGCTCAAAAAAAGAAAATGCGAAAGAAAACAAGAGGCAAATTTTGAATTGAAAAAGAGGATCCTTTATGAGACTGGTCTTGAGAAATTATCCTTCTATGACGATCAAAGTCCAATGAAACTACTCCTTCCTCCTGGATTAAGCAACGAGGTCTGTCCGATCTTGATTCGGCCAGCTCCTCGGGATCCGTCTATGCCACCAGCCAAACTTTCCGTGCCCTCCCGGAACTGACCTCCGCTCAACTGAGCGGCGTCCATCATCGGACTAGCCAATGGTGTTCGAACGCCGTTGCCGGGAGTCGAGGGCATTCCTGGAGTGGCCAATGAAGGCGAAGAAATGAGAGCGGTTGAAGAGTTGAGAGGTAAGAACGCTTCGGCATGCCATTCGTACCAAACCTAGAGAGGGAGATGAGAAAAACATGAACGAATGAGGTTTAGAACATTTATTGGGCATGAAAAGGATACTAAATTTGAAGAATGAAGCAAACTTACTTTACGGCTGCGCGAATCGGTCAACCGCCAGATGTGAACGTCTAGTTCGGAATTGCTAGGTAAGAAAAGTGGTTCCTGTCGAGCGCAAAGAAAGTGACCATGAGATATTTAATGAGCTAGATATACGTGGGATTTTCAATCCAGATGGAGACTATCAAGAAATGAAACAGTCGTCCAAGTGAGGACTCACTCGGAATGGGAAAAACAGAGGGAACCAGCTGAGCATATCCGGGCTAATGATGTGCTGTCGATCGGGATGGATAGAAAGTCCAATGGATCCATAGAGATGTGCCTCAAAGTAACCAGCCAGACCGTGGAGAGCACCCGCATGTGGAATATGGAAGGTCAAGTGGGCGGATCGAGTGTTGTGAGAGTTAGTGAGAGGCAGTCCCGATTCATCAAGCACTAAATCCCTTCTTGGGTGCTCGAATGCCCAGCATTCTTGAACCCTCGGTCCACACCGAGCGTTGTCTGCAGGAGCGTCTCCTGAAAGTGTGTTAACAGCCTGGAACATGACAACATAGGGTGTTTCTGCCTGCTTGGGTTCCCTAGAGGTCGCATTGACTTCGTTGAAAAGTTTGGAGGAAGAAAGTGGCGCAAGGTGAGCGGTGTAGGAGGATGGGATTGATATTCCATCGGCTATTCAGATAAACGAGCAAGATATGTAGAAGATGTATAGTATGTCAACATGTGGTCGTGGTTGTCCTCTGTAGATCAACTTGTCATTGTTGTGAGCAAGAAAGTATGAAGACGAACGTTTCAAAAATCTCATCGCTCCATCCAAACATTCTGGCGAGAGCTCGTTATCTCCAAATGATCCCAACAGCTCTGATACAATGATGTCAGCTGGCTCGGGAACGTCCAATGTTCGCATATCGCCAAGGATAATTTCCACCGCATCTCCCCACTCGAGCGCCTTGCGTTCTTGCAGTCTATGTAGCCCAGGAGAAAGAGTAATTCCCAAAGCCAAGGAACTCGTTTATTTGAGCATCGAGTCATGACAAATCTATGATGGGGATAAAGTAAAGAAAAGTACGTACGTGATGAAAGCACTGGCGTTCTTTTCGATGGCATACACATGGGCCTGTCGGTTTGTACGCTGTAAAGCTCGCAACACACCAGCAACCAATGGACCTCTTCCTGCTCCACAAATATAGATTGCCCTTGATACGTAATCTCAAATTTAATTCAGTACAAACCATTATCGAACCTCAGATATATCAGTCAAGAAGATATGACTTACAGAGGACTTCCTGCCGGCCTGTCATCTAAAGCCAACACCACGGCCTCTTCGTAATTTTTGTATTTGACCGGGTCGCGCTCGAACACCTCATATGTTGAGCTTTGAAGATCATCCATAAGCGGTTGAAGTGGCGCCTGAAGCCAGTCCCAGTAGCCTCTCGCAAAATCGTCCATGCCACCGGGGGAAGTATGGAGCTGCCTAGCCGCTCGTTCGAGGTGTCGGACATACTGAGGGTAAGCTGGAGCGCCACCTGAAGGATGCAAATTTGCCATTGTTTGAGAAAGAATTATTGTCGGTCGTTGCTGTCGACAGGCAGTTGAGAAAAATTGAGTCGGAAGATCCAAAAAAAGATTATATAAAGAGAAGAAGATAGTACCTTCATCACTTCCTTGAGGAAGGTCTGGGTAGCCTTACTAAGCACAGGGTACCCTTTGGCGTTTGAGATAAAGCTAGAGGCAGGAAGAAGGATGTGTCTGGTTGGCTCGGAGGCCCATCGAGCGAGAGCCCCAGGAGAAGGAGGAAGAGGGGTGGTAAGATCCAAAGCTAAGAAAAGAAGGCACGACAAGTGAGTAATCAGTTTCAAGAACAAAACACGAAGAGTTTGTGAGCTTGATTGATTCTGAAGATCAATGAAGAGTACAAATTACTTACTGCAACTGAGCCTGGGGTTGTATCCACACATCGTTCTGATGACATCCCATAATTCCCAAGTCGCGCTTGGATCCGGACCACCCGGTCGGCTGGTACTCAGGCGAACGCTGTTACGGCTCATGATGCTTCCGCTGCTCCTTGCGGTATCTCCTGGCTGACTGATAAGCTCCGCCGGGTCGGAGATAGAGATTCGGATAGAGATTTGGGTATACGGACCACCAGCAGCCAGGCATGCATTTACAGCTCGGGCATAGTCGGCGACGAGCGCTCGGTTCCGAGGTGGAGGAAGGATCACGACGGGTACGTTGAGGTAAGCTGCCTGAGCAAGCTCATGTCGAAGAGCCTTGGGGAACAAATAAATTGGTTCGTTGGTTTGGTGTGATGCAAGAAGGCAGACCAGTATGAGTGGTATAAGAAGCAAAAGCAACGCTTACAAGCTCAGAATCAAATCTGATACCCTCATCTGCCGAGTCCAGATCTAGCCAGTCGGAAGCCATTCCAATAAGATGCTCGGTTTCCTCTACAAATTCAGATGATTGATTTTATACAGACGTCAGTCTCGTTATGTATATAGCAGACGACGTAAGTGAAGGAAGGAAGATCAAATTCAATTGAGCTCACCCAATCGAGTGACGGTAACCTCGCCTCTCATGAAACCTCCTCCCATTCTCCAACGTTCGGCCTCCTCCTCTGTCTGACGTCGGGACTCTGGATCGTCTGGCGCATCCGCTGCGCGAAGACAGAGCCTCTCCCATCGAGTTTGCCAGTTTCTGTTGAATAGGTATCAGACAGAAAGAGAACACACATCCGAGAACACCCAGCGTGATGGGAATATATATATATATGCACAGTCCACGGAGGTTTAAGCGATGACTTTCGTCTCGTTCAATTTGGCAAGAGAAGGGACAAAAACTAACGAGTTGGTCAGACTGAGGCAGATATGATCGAAGTCTCTTGCTTGAGCATCTTCAACCAAGAGCTGCACTGCGGTCTTTCTGGCTTCGGCGGGTGAAGCATTATCATACCCGTTAGATCCTTTATGAGGGACGTTCGTCGGGTTGAACGGAATAGAAGAAAGCGGAACGTGTAGAGCGAGCTGCAGAAATAGAGCATGAAATCAAACCGAATCTCGTCAAGATTGACCATAGTCTTGGTGCGAGATGGGAAGACATCAAAATAAAAGTGAAATAACAGGAGAAAACAGAGAAAATCCCGGAGAAGGAGAAATAGAAGGAAAAGGAGGAGAAAGAGGAGGAGAAAGAGAAAACAACCTACAGGTACTCTGTCTTGACCGGATGACATCTTGAATAGCTGATGAAGATCTTTTCCTTATCTAGATCTGTGAAACCCCTAAGACCACAAAGAAGAAACCCGAAAATAAAAGAAAGAAAGATTGATGTTTGGATGTTTGACCAAGAGCGTTGTTCTTTGCTTCTTCAGATAATCTCTTCAGAAAAAAGAAGTAGGTCACACGCGAGCTGGGCGTGAGTGAAACATTTGTAACCACACACGAAAGCGGTACAACAAATCAGTCGCGTGCAGGCGCGTTATGTGGCGTAGACGCGTCGGACAAGGCTAGACCAGACTGGATAGATTCATAGTCAGTTTCATATGGCGCTGTTCTTTGAGTTCTTGGCTTGCCGATGTGATCAAGATATAGAGAAAGACGTCGAGGAAAATGTTTCATTCTTGCATGCTCTCCACCCCAGGAACGACGTCCTTTACAGAGTTTTCCCTCCCTTGTTCAATGTCCTCCTTTGCTTTTTGAAGATCCCGATCCTTGCCCATCGATCCTTTCCCTCTAACGAATTTGACACCTGCCCGACCTTGCCAACCTTGATCGAGCTCGTCGTTTGTCTGAGCGTAATGGCTAAAAAATCGAGCTTTCTCGGTAGCAAATCGGGCTGGGCCATCTGGACCGGAAAGAATTTCACGTATTGAAGAGAAAAAGCTGTCGAGCTGGGCATTGTTATGTGTTGTTATCAACAAATTCGATAGCATTCTTTTTTCAGTTCAAAGTTATAAGAAAGAAGGGAAGAAACAACAAGGAGTCAGCCAAACGCGCATGCACAGACAGGAGAGACGATGATCATCAGGGAACCTCAGGGGGCATTCTCACTCGTGGGTTAAAAGCAAATGGTGAATATAAGCTTTCGTGAAAGCCGGCTGAGCATCCTTCTCGACCTCAATCTTTGAGAGAGGACAATGCTGGATCGGGTTCTGGTCAAATGTCGGATGGGATACCAAAGTCTTTTCTTTGGTAGCGTTCAAAGGCGTGAAATCGAACTCAAACCGAGGATCGTACAGATTGATTCCAACTTCTTTCGGTTCCGTCTGTTCCGCTTGATCAGGGACGGGGAACTCGAACGAGAATGCTACTCCCGCCTCGGCCGCCTCCTCAGCGGGCGTGTAGTCAAATAAGTCCCATCCTCTTTCAACAAGATCCAACATCTCGAAAGGCGATAGCGCCGCTGGCGCGTATCTCGGTTTATCCACCGGCAATTGCTCAAGCGACGATTCTAAAAGAGGCTCAATCTCTTGGATGAACATAGGTGTCGGCAAAGGGTGATGCTGAACACCTTGTATCGACCGACTAGCTGGATCTGATGGGTATAGCCTGTGTCGGAGAGCTGAGAGTGGAAGAGCATAGCCTGAGACCTCTTTATCGAGTGGCTCTTTCAATGGGATGTTGATAGGTGGGGTGTTGACAAGCGATTGACTGAACGCTCGTCTGTTCCTAAGTTCGACTCCACCCATCAGTTCGACCCAGACGGCCGGCCGTTCGTTTGGGTCAACCGATTCGCGAGCAAGGATTAATTGGGCCAACCAATTTATCGTCCTGTCCGCTCCCCGTTGCTCTTTTCGACCCTTGCTGTTCTTTCCGGTCCCCGTAGGCGCAACCGAACCGCTGAAGAGATCTGAAGGCGACCAGACGATGTCCGGTCGAAGACTTAATGCAGCTCGATAGAAGTCGCCGAACGCGACAGAGTGAGCTCCCCGGACGGAGGAGAAGCATAGTTGGGTGTTGCCTGAGGCTAGCGGAGGAGGATTCGGAGAGCCAGGATCAGATAACGAGAGTGAGAGGATGGTGCTAGAAGGCGGAAAGAGAAGAAAGTTGTGCAGTGGACGGGAAGAGGAGGCCTTGGCAATCGCTGGTATGGTCTGGGAATGTGTATAACTGGATGTTCAAGCAGCCCGATTGAGTAGGCACAGGGAAGAAAGCAAATCCGTCATTAGAAACCAGCCGATATAAGAAAAAACTTAGGAGACAGACCCACAAAGAGCCTAGAGACACATGAGCCAGCGGAATACAATCTTGCAGACGGTCCAAATTATCATTTGTCAAATGTGGTACAACTCCTTGGGTTGTCTTTCGTAAAAGACCTGGAGTAGAAAGTATGATCGGTTGCTCGGAAGGAGCAGATTCTAGGGTAGGACTTGATCTGGTTAACGTCAATTGGCCAAGTCTACTGGAGAACTTGGAGGCTGGCTGACGAAGTAGTTTGAAGGTCATTGGATAAGTAGGCTGAATAGAATGATCTGTCATCTGAGAGTCAAGACAGTCAAGTAAAGTCACAGGTTTTAGAAGGAGTGTGGAGAGTGTTGTAAGAAGCAACTTGAGAGAGAATAAAGGTTTCTTGAGTTCCGCTTAACAAAATATTAACTAGGAAAGACTACAAAAAAGAAACACAGGAAGGACTAGAGCTCCGTTCTCTCCATCAACTCTCCATCCTGAACACCTCCTTGCCGTCAATCCACCAGCCAGGACCCGAGGCACTTCCTGTAGCTCCCTTGATGAAAGACTGCTGCATCGGATCAACCTGTTCATGTCCCCACATGTGTCAGAGTACAGTGTGTGTATGTGTAGAGTGAAGAAGGAGTCAGCTACTTCATCGAGAAAATAAGACCATGGGCGTACTTGCCATCTTCCACCACCGATGAGTCTCTGGATCCTCCGCGACCGAGCGCATGTCTCGGTCGAAGTTATCCCCGCAGTATCTCATTGTGGCCACCAGGATCGGGCTCGGATTCAATGCGGGAATGTCGTATAGATGGATGCTATAATCTGGTTGTCCAAGCAAACAAGAGTATATATATATAGTCTGATCGGTAGTTTGGACCATCCGAATCGTCGGACAGAGTGCTGATACAAGCTAAGATGAGAAAGTGTTGTCCTAACCGAATATGTGAGCCTTCCTAAGGGCAGCCAGTACACCAGGAAAGACATCCTGATGGCACGCTTCATAGTCAGCCAAACGAGATCTGTCCAGAGCGATCATTTGGGACATTCGAGTTCCTTGGTTCGTTCGTGGAAGATTTGGGTGCATGGCTGTCTCGGACATCTTCTTTCTTTCTCACTTTCCAGATTCAGGTTGTGATGATGTCTAAAGAGAGACTGAGATATGGAGGTCGAATACTGAAAACCGAAGAAGATCGCACAGAGTTTATCTATCGTTGAGCTCAATCTGATCTCGCGGTAAAGAGGAATCGGCGAGAGCCGTACGAAAGTTCTTCCGTTCGGTGACCTCCCATCGTTCGAGGGCCATGATTAATCTTCATTTGTATAACATACTCATATCTTGATCGCCGTTCGAACTGAAGCCTGTCCGACAGATTAACGCTTGATCAAAGTCTCTACATAGAGAAAAAGAAGGGCATATATGTACAACAAACGAGAGCCACGCTGTTCTACCCGGCTATAGACATTCACTCTGTCTTGCCTGTTCCCGCTGTACCAGTGCCGCCATCTGGATCGATGATACTTTTCAAGTTGTCCGGAAGATTTTTCCATGCTTGAGGAACCTTTTCTACCAGAAACTCCAGGGCTAGTGGCGAGCGCTCCCAGATAAGGTTAAACGCGCCAATCTGGGTACCATCGGTGAAGGATTGGATATACCGTGTCATCATCGTACTCATCGTGGTGGTCACCTTTGTGGCTGCTTGCAGGACGGAAAGGAACGGCGGCTGCAAGGGAAGAGGTTGAATGAAGCTACAAGAAGAAAAGGTGACAGAAAGAGTCAAACGGGAGCGTGAGACCGAATGAGTAAGGTTGGGTGATATGATTACAATATTCTTACACCCATGGAAGAAAGAAAGCATGAACTTACTCTTCACGTCCTTGAACCCAGTCAGATAAGAGAGGTTTCGAGCTTTGCCTCGTGTACTTTTCTAAATTGTCTCCCCATACCGTTCGCTCCTGCCTTGCTCTCATCAGACACTCTTTTTCCTCGTCCGGCCCACCGGTGGGTTCTTTATCGAACAGCACACTTCTCACAGCTTCAGACCCTGAGACCAGCACGACCTCCTTGCCCTCTAACCACCTAACCCATTTTTCGATCCCCTTACGCTCTCTGACCCAGTCTTCTTTGGTAAGCTCTTTCCGGCGCCAACAGAGCGCCCGGGAACGTTCGACATTCGGTCCCGAAGGAGGCGCAAGCGAAGGCGTATAGGGTGTATAAGGGATGAATGCAACATGCTGAGGAAGCGGTGGGAGAGAGGAAGAGAGAAGAAAACAGCGTAAAGACGAGCTGGGGAACGGTGGAGGAGGTGGCAAATTTGGTGAGGGAGAAGACGACAAGGACGGATGGGAGTTGGTGGAGTAAGGGGTTAATAGAGTAGCATATGGTTGGAGAAGACCCGCCGGGGAAATTGGCTGTATCGAATCGGAATCGGGTGGAGGGTCAAGAGAGGAGACTGGAACAGATGGTTGGGGTACCGAATCATCCTTGGTGAGCGCCGTGTTTGATGTGGGACTGGGGTTAGTGGATGTAGTTGAATTTGAAGATGATTCTGGCATGGAAGCCGGTGGTGGTGGTGGTAATGATAATGATGATGATGGTGGTGGTGGTGGTGGTGATGAGACGTCCATGGGTTCGACAGGGTCAGATTTTGCGGAGTTTCAGATAAGTTATGATGGTGAAATCTATTGCATTCGAAAGAGTTTTGACCGGCATTATCAAAATGGACAATCGGAGTGAACATGAGAAACGAAACTAGTAAGAACAAGTGCTTGGGAAATTAGAAGAGGACTCAAAGGTGATGGAAAACCTACTAAATGGGTATAGAACCTGATTGTTAGATTTCTCCAAGATAGGCTGAAGTCAATTCACGAAAGCCAGTGGTTTTTTTCTCTTGACCTTCGAAGTTTAAGCAATGTCACTGATGCTGTTGTTGATGATGACGACGATGACAATGTTGAGTAAGTGGATGAAAGAAGAGTCGGTGGGAGTTCAAGTGAAGAAGGAGCAATCGAGGCAAACAATACGAAATGTTTCTAATATGTTTCAGAAAAAGACTACAAAACTTTCGTAATGTTTTTTTTTTCTTCTTTCTTTTTCTCTCCCTTCATCTTTCTTCCCGTTCTCATCCGTCTACATTGGATCTGCACATCATGTTTTCTCTCCTTCGAGCTCCTATCAAAGTGACTGCCGCTCGTCCGATTTATAGAGCCTATTCAGCCGCACCTCCAGTCAAGGTGCCGGTCGCGTTGATTGCAAAGCTCAGGTGGGCCCATCATTCGTTTCGGTAGAGCCATGGTGTTCGTTCATTTCCACTAAACATCACATAGTCTTTTCACAGAGCTCAACACCCGATCTCGATAGTGAAAGCTCGGGAAGCACTTGCCGCTGCAAACCTTGATATCCCTTCCGCTCTGGAATGGCTCGAGAAGGATCTTCAAGCGGGTGGCGCGGTAAAACAGGCAAAGTTGGCCAATAGGGCCACCAAAGAGGGTCTCGTTGCCGTTGGTGTCATTGGTGAAGGTTGGGGTCGTCGAGGAGGAATCGTAGAGGTGCGTTCGTTCTGGTTATGTCATTGGTTTCTTTCTTTTAGAGACTAGTTGGATCTTTTCAAGCTATTGTTTTTTGTGTGAAAGTATATACGCTCTTGAAAGTAATACTGATTGCTCTTATGTTCTACATTTGACTTGGTACGGGTTTTTTTTTCTCTGGTAGCTAAACTGCGAAACTTCGTTTGTCTATCGAACGCCTGGCTTTACCGACTTGCTCCAATCGATTCATCATACCGCCGTCTTTTTCCACAATCCTCCGACAGCTCCATCGGGAGAAAACCCTGCGTCGCACCTCGTGCCAGTTTCTCCATCTGTGATCTCAGACGCGCCTTTGATGAGCCCAAACCCGGACCCATCGTTCCCTCAGGCGTCTCAGACGGCCGCTCAGCAGATCACCTCCCTCGTCACTACTACCGGTGAAAAGATCTCTCTTGCTCGACTATCGGTGTTCGCCCCACCGACTGCCGAGACTCACGAAGGATTGTTCTACCCATCGTTCTTTGCGCATACACCTACCGGTCTACCGGCCAACGTCGGTACCGTTGGTGCCTTCCTTGTCCTTCACCTGACTGGACCGGGAACAAAAACTCCATCGGCACAAGGAAAACTGTTGAAGGACACCGAGATTCTCGGTCGGGCGCTCGCCAGACAAATGGTTGGTGTGCCTTGTAATCATATCTACGCCTTCAAAGGTGGCAATGGCGACCATGCTGTGGTCGATGGATCCGACGTGTTTGTCGAGCAGCACTTTATGTTCTTCCCAGGACCGGAAGCAGAGGGCATCAAGAGTGTGGGCGAGGTATTGAAGATCTGGGGGGAGAGTAGGGACGTCAACGTCAGGATTGAAGGTGGCTCCAGGTGGGTAGTCGGAGAGGGCCAGGAGGTCGAGGAGGCCGAGACCTGAGCTCGCATGACTGGTTCTTTTGTATTTCAAAGAGAAACAACTAAAAGTTCAAATGAAATGAGCGACAACAGTATCAACAAACTGCTCTGTGTTGGACAAGCATGGCTTCCGCAAATATCTAGATTCTCTTTTTCTTTCTCAGCTTTTGCAACAGAAGGTAAAGACATTAATCGACAGGATGTAACTTGTTAGAGACCGCGTCATCTACATTCCTCCAATACCTAAGTTCAACTGTCAATTCTTTTGCTCTTGGTAAGTCTCCTTGTGTGAACGCTTCCGAGAGCTTCTCAATCGTCTGTTTCGCTTTTTCTTTATTTTGTTCCGTTTTGGAACCCAGCCCACGATTATTCGAACGCACAAACCCGTCAGCCTTCCTTGCGTTCTACCCCTGTGTGGAGATGGAAGGTAAACCTTGAAAAGAATAGAACGGAAAGATGAAACGACAGACCTCTGTTCTCTTCTCGAATCGCATCGACTTTGGCCTCTGATTCCGCATCCTCCAGAGCTTCTCTTGTTTCCATTATTTCCATCAGAAGAGACTGGTCGGTTATTGCGTCACCTTCCTGAACCTCGATGTCGGATAACGATAACTTGATTGAACGGATTTGTTTATCATTGTGGTGGTTGTTTTCAATCGTTCCGAAAATCGTTCATCAGGATTATGTTTCCTTCAATGCTTCTTTCATTTACCAGACGTACGACAAAGAAGAAGACGAGGATGAACATACGATATATTGCGCTCTGGACAACGGATTTTTCAGTGTCTCGTACGCTTTGTTAAGTAAAGAAGACTGTTGCTGTGCAAACTGATACTCGATCTGATGTTTCGTTTTCCCACCCAGTGTCCGGTATCAGTGGATAATTTACACACGAAATCAAACTGAACCAAGAAAGAAAAGAAAAAGAAAAGAGAAAAAAGAAGAAAGAGAGGAGCAACTAATAAAAAAAAAGAAAAGAAAAGACACACCTCTCCTTTGCCCTTATAACCATCAGGATGAACCTCCTTGCTTCTCAATAAAAATTCTCTTTTCAACAAACCTTCATCAAGATTGAACGTCCCGTCCTTGTCCATCCCAAAGAGTTCAAACAAGTTGGTCGATTGGACAGCAGGTTGGATAGCTAGACAGGTCGGGCAAGTTGACGCTCGATTCACAGGTTGACTCGCCAGGTCGGTTGAACATGACCAACATGCAGCTTCCGTCAGGGATGAATTTGTATCCGTCGAGGATGAGGATGAATCTGTGTAGGCAGCAGTGGGGGACAATAGGGGACGAGAGGGAGGGAATGGCGTGGGAAGAGTGGTGTGTAAAGATGCTCGATGGATGGGAACCACACTCAGACTGCTGACGCTCAACACGACAGACGAACTCCTCGTTCGAGCTGGAACGGTTCGGAGTACTTGATGAAATAATCTGCTCATACTTTGTTGCCTAGGTTGTGATGTCTAAGTGGTGTTTCAATCGGGGTGGTGACGGTAGTGGTGGTGATTGTGGGTTTGTCGATATTCAATTTATCGGATGACGTCTTCTATAACAAGTAAACTTATTCACCTCTCCTTTTCCCTATTCTTTCTTCATTCTTCCCATCCTTTGTCTTTCTCTCCGACCATCTGAGTTCCATCCATCAGATTTTAATAGTGAGATCTAGATGTTCGTTCTCTCTCTCGGATCAGTTGATGACTGATTCAAATATTGTATGATTGATATCCTTTTATCACTAACCGGGCCGTATGCTGGCGCAGACAAGGAAACCCTCGGGACTTGAACGTGACTCTTAATAACCAAAATCACCGAAGAAACATCTTCTGAAATGTCATTAGGTCCGGCCCAACCCCCACAGCTTCATTTCCAGAGTAGTACTTACCTCCTCCTCACGCTGTCTTCTGGGGCCTCGGTTCCGATGGATGGCCTGTCTTCGACTCCTTCACAGTTATTGACGTCGCCCGTTCCGGTGACTTATATCTCACCCGTTGGTGAACTTCCGGACGAACATATCGTTTCTGTTGAGAACATTCGTTCTGGATCTCAGGACTGGGTCAGGATAGAGAAGGATGTGTTGGACGGTCTCAAGGGTCTGGAGGGTGTTCGGGGGGTCAAAGTGATGGATCCGCCGAGCCAGAGGTTCAAAAAGAGTACACATGAGCTTTGAGATGTAAACAGGGAGAACGAAAGATCAAGATGGGATAGACCCCCCGTCTTTGGTCATTGTTCTCGTTTCTGTCAATAAAGTGAAGAAACAAGGCGAAAGACCTAGAGGATCGATATAGCATCAGGAAATGTGTATTTGGGAGAGGGCATGTACGCTGTAGAATATCTGGTATGACTGCATATATTACATTCTTTCTTTGTTATTTTTGGGGAGGAGGGAGAGGAACAGAAAAGAGAGGAGAACAAAGAATAAAAATAAAATGAACAATTTTGTCGAACTTGTGTTTAAAGTCGAAAAGATAAACCGAAAGGATTCTCTTGGGGAGAGGTGTGAAATGGGATGGTGGAGAGAAGTGTGGCTTCAATGAATAACAAAGGGGATAACAGTAAAGGATAGCTATGAGAGCTGAAGATGCAAATCGAATGATAAAGAGAAGAGGGAAGAGAGCAATCAGCAAAAGAGCTGAAAGCAGAAGGTTTAGATAAAGAAAAAGATAAAGAAAAGGAAGACAAAATTCCGAATAGACGATGAAACAATATCGATAATTTTATTTATTCGTTTTTCGTGCAAAAGGAACAAGAATGAAAGAAGGAAGAAGAATGGGGTAAGGGTTAAGAAGATAGCATTGTGCTCGGTGAAACGAAATTAATATCCTTGGTGAAGAGAGAGAGCAGGGTGAAAAGACCGAGAACGAGGATGAGGATGCGATTGGCTTTTTTTTAGGATGGATAAAAAATCTTATCGAAGCGTGCAAGGAATACACCCGAAGGAACACGGACGGGGAAAAGAGATGAGGATGGCCGAATGCGAATGATAAAATGAATCGGATACTGTAACAACGGCAAAGGTGACGGGTGAACGATTGAAGGAAGGAGGCTAAAAGTATGGAAACATGGATGGGAACGAGGGATGAAGTAAAGATCAAAAGAATAAGGGAAGTGGGGGAGGTGGCGAGACATATAGAGTCGCAAGGCGAAGGGGAAGACGAAAGGATAGGCATGATCGAGGTCGTTGCGATGTCGTAATAAGGGAAAGTGCGTGAACGAGGGTAGAAAGGATCATGGCGTTAGTGAGAGCAGAGATCGACCGGGGCGAGGTTATCAGGCATTTATCTCGAGACGACTCCGACTGGACTCTGCGGATGATCGTTTGCTATGCTCTCTCGAGCGAGATCGGGAAGATTCATTTGAATGAATCGTCGTCTGGCCAAAGAGCACGGTGAATGGTGGGGGTGCCTTGTTAACGATTGTCGGTCGTCTTGTCCGGGTTGCCGGCTGACCCAGAGGGGGGATGTTGCTTGTGGGGGAAACTAATTCATCCATCCCACGGCCCGCGCGGCCTCGGGATCCACTTCGACCTCTGGAGGATTCGTCTCGGCTACAGCTTCGGCCTCTCGATGACTCATCCCGAGCTCGATAGGAGTGATCTTTCCGACCTCTTGAACATTCTCTCGAGTTGGTCCTGTTCTCAGAGTCGGAGATTCTGGTGCCACTCGAATCCCGTCTGCCTCGTTCTTTACTGGACCCGATGTGGTCCATGTTTCTGCTTGATCGACTGCGTCTCCTTCTTGGGCTGTCGTCTGCTACTCTGGACCGGCTACGCCGGGAACTCGAGGCTCTCGACCGACTCCGAGACTTTCTCTCTTCGGCCACGTCGCTTCGGTCATGCACGTGTTCTCCTCTGTCGGACGAGGTGTCTCTGCCTCTACCTCTGCTACGACCACGAGGCTCGGTCTGTGGCTCACTCTGCTGGAGAGGTGAGAGAGAGGGCGCGGACGGGGATGTACGTGAGCTGGAAGGGGCCGAGGGATTGGATGAAGGGTCGGAGACCTGTCGATCAAACGATGTCGTCGTTGTCGAGGCGGACGATGTCCATTCCTCGGCCGGCTTGAGAGGAGACTCTCGGAAGGAGGCATAGTCGTGGTGATGACGATGAGGGGGGTAGTTTTCTGTTCTGGCGGGAATCGAGCACATGTGGCTGTGTAGATGAGCAGAAAGAGTGGATGAGTGATCGTACTCGTCGTCTGAAGGGTGAGTCTCATCTTCTTCCATCCCTGGTCGGATCCTGGATGAACCTTCGCTGCGAAGGGGACGACCGTTCGGGTGGATTGTCTGGCACGGCGGCCTATCGAACTTTGACTTCTGATGGTAGTGACCGAGTCTTTCTGCGGAACGTCTCGGACTCAGGGACTCTGCTCCGGATAGGCCAAGTGCGTTGTCCGTTTTGACTGATCCAAGAGTGGAGGTGTTGGAGGAGGAAGTTGTTCGGGAATGAACGACCAACGGATAGAGTGCTCTGGGCGAGGTGAAATGGTTTGTGAGTCCCGGGCGTCTGGAAAACCTGAGAGTCTCGTCTCCTCGGGTATGATGGGTGTCGAGGGAGGACGAGTTGAAAGAAGGCAGCCTGGCTGCTCCGTTCTCGGAAGGTGTCGACTTGCCTGTCGTCGTTGGCTGTGGGTATGCCTGTGGAGGTAAAGCGAGCGTGGGTGGAGGTGAACTGGGCACGGCCAACTGGTTTGGGTTTGTCCATGGATAAGGGGATGTGTTTGCGGATGAGGTAGCAGGAGAGGATGTGACCGAGGTGGATGCTCTCCCATAGGAACGAGAGTGGACGAGTGCAGGAAGGGCGCCTAGGAACGGGGACGTCAACGGAATGACTGGCGACTGGAACGTTGAGGGTGACCTGGCATTGGCTACCATATTCCGGTGGGCCGAAAAGTTGGATGATGAATGATGGGACAATGGATGATCTGTTGGACCGATGGCCGGACTGGATTCTTTGTCCTTTGCTCTACATGTGTCCGAACAATACAACCTTTGGAACAAACGTCATATAGAGAAACAAACGAAGAGAAAACGTTTGGTGAAGGAGAAAACGTTCAAAGTCAATCCAGAGAAGAAACCAAATAAGGTGGAATCGGTTGGCGATCGGTTGGCGAGTGTTGAGTGAATCCATAGACAAAAATAGTATGTGAAAAAGAGAAGGAGGGAAAGAAAGAAAGAAGAATGTCAGCTTTGAAATTAGAAAAACGAACGTGGTTGAACAACAAGGAATGGAAAGTGACTCGAGGACGTACGACCCATTCGTAGGCTGTATGGGAAGCAAGAAGAAGTGTCAGAAGATACTAGATTGAACGAAAGAGGAGAACACAGGAAGGCGACTGACCAAACCACAGAACAAGCATACTTCCTCAAACATAGTCTGTAGGAACGTTGGATGGAGAGAGAGAGGAATTGACCAAGGGAGTGAGAGAAACCGAGCGAACTACGGCTTAACTGTTCTTTTATTTTAAGCTTTCTTTTTTCTTTTCCTTGATGGTTTCTTTTTTGGCTATACGAAAGACTTGTCCAAGTTGTATAGGCACCACCGTATCACGTCCAAAGGTCAAAGTGAGAGTGAGAGTAAGAGTGAAGGAGAGTGTATGTGAAGAGGTGAAAGGGTTTGTCCCTTCTACACCTTTTGCGTGTATGTGAATGTGAGTTGTGCTTAGAAGGAAAAGAAAAAAATAATATAATAAAGCAAATAATACAATTTCGCTCGTACCCCCCATCGAAAAAAATAAATAATAAATAATAAAATAATAATTCCCCGTGCATCACACGTTAAGACCATGCTATCCCCTTTTTTCTCTTTTTTTTTCTTCTTCTTTTCATTCCTCTTCCCTGCTTTGCCCGCTTACATCTTTAGAAAGCTGAGAAAAGACCGGACAAAGACATTAGAATGCAACAGATACAGACAAGGAAGAACATGCCAGAACTAGAACATGTTTGGATTGCAAATCATAAACAGTCGACAGGATAGAGTGCCGTCTGTCGGTCAGTCATCCAGTTTGATTTTCAAACAGTCAAGACATACACCAGACCAGTTGAGGATTCATACACTCGTCATTCGGATGGATCAACCCGATCTATTGATTGGGTCATTCCCTTCTCCGTCATCGTAGTCTTCGTCTTTTCCCTTTCTTGCTCTCATTTTTTTTCTCGCTGTTCTCCTGTTCACTTTTGCTTGGTTTGTGAAAAAAAAATGTTTAGCCAGCGATTCGGGTCCGACCGGGTAGATCGGGAAAAGTGAGAAGAAAAAAATTTGGATTTCAAGAAAGTAGCACTGGGCTGTTCTCATCTGTCTTCTTTTGTCATTGAATTTCGAAAAGAAAGGAAAGGAAAGGAAAAAAATGACCTCCTCGTTCTCTAATTAAGTAATTCCGCGACTCAAGAGGTCATCGATAAAAGTGAAGAAAGAGACACGGAGGCAGAACACAGGTAAGATAAATTTTCAAGAAACGCTCGGTCGTCACTGTGATTGTGTTGGAAAAAGAAAATCAGCGAGTTCTCGCAATATACAGACACGCGCTTGCGCCTTTTCCAAGTCGATTCACGACACATGTATTCAAACCTTTGTCAGTTGCTAAAAATGTCTGTCTAATCAGATTACTTCTCCTTGGGTGCTTGCGCTGACTGTCCTCAGTCGGAACAGGGATGAGCAAAACTGTTATTGTTGTTGATTTCTTCTTTTTTTTTTCATATCTGATTTGAACTGACATCAGAAACAGAACCGCGTCCTCTCACTCTCACTTTCGGATGTCCCGCAGACGTCAGCCGATGGCCACTGCGCGCTTCGCCATCGGCATAAACTCGATCGGCAAGCTTCCAACCAATTCTGTCTTGACCGGCCGGTCATTCGGACTTCTAGAGACATAGACGGGACAAAATAGAATAAAACGATCGAATAAGGATATAGCGGCTAGGTGACACCGAAAAGAAAGCGCACACAAAATACGGACATGGACACTTGAAGGGGGGAAAAGAAAAGAATAACCTATGTGTATAAAGTTCATAAGAACAAGAAAAGATGAAAACAATATGAGAGGAAACGCATACAATGAAAGAAAAAAGAAACGGAACATAGGACATCAAAGACATGATCTACTACAGATTTAGGAAACCTTTGGGGAGAAATGGAAAGACAAAGAAAACAAAACGCAGATCGGCCATGAAGGAACGAACGAAACTAAACAATACATTTTCGTGAAAGGATAAAGAGCACAAATGGGGACGGGGAACGCGGACGGCGATGTTGTGGAAACAGACGTAGAAAGAACGAAAAAGAGATGGTCAAGGAAACTCCATGAAAATGAAGAAAGAAAAATAAAATAAAAAAGAATGAAACAAGAGTGGTTGAACTAGCTTGCTCCTCGCAGATACCGGTGGTTCAGTATGGCCTGGATGAAGAAGCGAAAGAAAAACAGGCGCTGGTAAGAACGAAGTTGTCGTCTGACCTGAAATTGTCAGTCACTCACAATCTCCTTGGCCATCACTGGCCAACTCATTGCTTTTCGTCCGTGGACCCGGGGCAGTTCTTGCTGAGCCTCAGCTTGTCCGTTCTCGGCGCACGCTGCCGTCCGTGCCGCCTCTGCTTTCTCCCAAGAAAGTTCGACTATAGTTTCGAGTTATTGAAATGCCAGACAAATAGCGCGTGCGGCCAAAATGGATGAGCCCAATTCAAAACAAAAAGAAACAAAAAGAAATCTGAATTCAAAAACGAACCTTCCCAACCAGTCAACTCATACAGAAACTTTAAGTTTGGCTGAATGAGAACGTTCAACCTTCGAGCTCGGACAACTGCCCACATAAGACCAATCAGAGATGGCGTCAGTCAGAAGAAGAAAAGAAAGAAGAAAAAAACTCGGCGACCTCAAGACAATCAGATACGCACGCATATATGCGTCAATTAACGAGTATCCGCAGTATTTCATCAAATATCTGAAAGATGGGGGAAAACCATCTCCGTCGCATATTTAGCATCAGAGTCCTGCGGCAAGTCGAGAGAAAAGGGTCCTTACGCGATCGTGACCGTAGCACTTCTAGACACCCCAACTTTACAATGAACAAGCACCTTTCCTCCCGCACGCTTCGCTTGATCCATCCAGTCGACCGCCTCGGCTATTGCAGGCCTTAACGGACTCACCCCATCATCACAGATGCTTTGCATGTCGAGCACCTTGATCCGACCGGCCTGGTGCTCGTACCAGAGTGACGTATTTGGCGCATACGAGTGTGGAAATTGGGGTATCGACTGAGACGGGTCTAGCAGCGCAGACTCTCCAACAGAGACCACGTGGGTCACGCCTGAACGTTGAAAAAGGTCAAGGCAAGAAGATAAAGTCGGTTAGGTCTCGTATTTTGTTCAATACAAATATCCGTTCAAACTGGCTATCTTTCAACGTACCCAGTGCAAGTAGCATATGAGGATTAGAAGCGTGGTTCAAGTTTCCGAGATAGAGAAATTCGGTGATTCTAGAAGGAAAGCAGCCTTCGAATGTAGGGCTCTACAAACGTAAAATATTAAATATATATAAATGAAAACGCAAAAAATTCATCAACAAAACGACCGCCGCGAAAATAGAAAGGGGTAGGATGGAACAAACATTGAACCAGATCCCATGCTTTTTTGCGCTGTACGCTTTCCTTTCCTTGTCCAGTTTGGAGCTTACAAGACCGGCGATCGAGGTTTGTGCCTTTAGCGGTAAGGATGCCGGCTTGCTAATCCTTGTCTTTGATTTGAACATCGAGAACCCGGGCTCCCCGGGGGGTGGACGAGAGCTACTAGCAGAACTTTGCTTGAGCCTATCTGAAGCGAGAAGTTCTTCGATCTTTCGAAGTAGTGGGAGATCATGAGGATATACAAAAAAGCACCTCTTTGACTCGAGGTGTAGGTGCAGATAAGCTTCGGGCAGACTGAGCTCATGGCAACACATGATGTATGCTAGAGCGTAGATGGAAGACTCAGTCTGGTAAATGGTTCATTCAGTTTCAGTCTTCTGGAAAAATACGTGATAACATGGACGAAGTTCAGATACCAACTCACATAACCATCGAATCCATGGACCATTACTCTTCGGCCCTCATCGATCATCTCCTTTGTCCATTTGACAAACTCGGCAAATTCAGCTGCGAGCACTCCAACGGCTCTCCAGTCGCCTTGAGGAATCACGAGAGAGGTAGATATTGTCTGCAGATGGTAGATCTGACAAGGTTTGGGAGAGCTTGATACGGGTGGTCCAGGGGCAGCCAGATGAGACACATCGTCAGAGCAACCACCAGGTTGGCAGTCAGAGTGCAGGTGTGAATTTGATAAAGACTCGACTAAAGATTCCTGAGACTGTGCTCTCTGTTTGGCAATATACGCCAGCGTTTGCCGAGTATCGTCCAACCGATCCTGATCAGGCATCTCGGCGCCATCGAACGCCTACAGAAAAGGACGTAAAAGGGCGATTCAGTGCACAAAAAATTGGCAACACGAAGAAACGTTTCCACAAACCTCGATACAAATATCAAACTTGTGCGGATTCAAATCTTCCCGAGGCCCATCGTCGGCTTCTCGGTCTCTCCCGAGGAGTACCGGACAGTCGAAAGAGTTTCCCATCTAAAAGAACGTCAATCATATTGTGAGTGCTTCGTATGCTAATCTCAGAGGTCGGCAGGTGTACCATGAAACTCACCCAAAAATTTGGAGAGACCTCTCTGGCTTTAGTCAAGCTCATGGACTCCGTCTGTTCCTTCTCAAACAGGTCAACCTTATTGACACGGTTGCCCTGGGAATCTACTCCAACAAGTTCAGGATATCGAGCTTCAAACTCCTCGAAAGGATCTGTACGGATGAACAGTGAGTCAGCAGAATATCACGTCAGCTGTTTTAACAAGACATGTTGAACGACTTGCCGGTGACTACAAAAACGTTATATCGAACGGGATCTTGATCTCTTCCAGCCGCCTTCTTTCGCAAAAGATATTCGGCTTCCATGGCTTCGGCACATCTGGAGGACAATATGGCAGGTGTCAGCCCAGAACAGTTGTTTAGTTGGGTGTGAGCAAGAATAGAACGTACCTTTCAGCCACGTTCAAAGCGGAAGTGCAAAGGCCTTGAGGATGGTAGATAACCTGAGTACAGGAATAAAATTCAGTGCGCGAGTACTAAAAAACACATGGTCATCTGAGAGTGACGTACGATGTCAGATATGGTGGCATACTTAGCCTGGTGAAAGAAAAGGCCGCATAAAGAATAAGTACACGTCACTAGAGTCTATCTGACGAGGGCCAAGATTCATAAGAGATCACGTACCACCTGCAAGCCTAGGTTTCTCAAGCAAATAGTGTCTCCGACGCTTCTCCTCAAAAATTGACCCTTTTCGCCATCAACCGCAGTGCTCGCGTCCAGAGAGGCAGCCAAGTCGGGATCAAACGAGCTTCGGGTATGAATTGAGCGCTGAAGCCCAGTGCCCAATCTTCCTGTGTGCCGTAAATCCTCGTTTGATCTCCCGTCCGTGGTCTTAGTCGATGGACGGGCAATCGTCAAGACTTCTTTGGCATCTACGGCTGAGGTCAAGTAACAAGGTAACCCCCCTGTTCCCTTCGTGCGGGGAATCGGGATGGATACCTCCGGTAGAGCCGCTGCGTGTGCCATAGTAACTTCCGGGTGAAGATAGGTAATCTCGGGTGATGTAGATATATCGGCCGAGAGGACACCTCCCTTATCACCGGTGGACCCAACGGAGGAAAGAGAAGATATTGAGGTTGGGAAGGACGAAGCATGAGCTGGTAGGGATATTTGGAAGACAAAAGACGATTAGATTCCAAAAGGCGGAGGGTGAGAGAACTAAAAGACACAAACATTCCGAGCTCCAAGCACTTCTATCTCCAGTGCTGCTGAGATCGGTCGAGGCGCTGCAGTTACTTGCGAGCGAACCGTTGCGCTTCCTTCCAACGAGGGTATTCCACGATGGATTGGATGTATATGATGAAGGTGCATCATTTCCAGGTCCGGGTGACCGGAGCACGGTTAGTCCTCGATACCTAGGACTATGTCCACAGTATGTTTTAGAATAAGCACAGCTCTAAACAGATCAGAGAAAATGACCAAGTTCACTCACGCAGGCCACTGAGCCTTGAACCTAAGAGGAAAAGGATGATCTTTGAATCAGTCTCTGATGGAACAAGCACTTTCTTGCTGTGACAAGACTAACCCTGGAAAAGAACTAAAAAAGTCGTCCAGGAGCTTGTTTCCATCGCCCATTCCGTGCAACTGGAAGAAACAAGAAGCCAAGGGACGTCAGCATATGGCCGAGGCAAGGACACAAACCGGTAGTAATGCAACGAACCCAAGGAAACAGGCAGGTCTCGGGAACATCGAGCGAGAGGTGAAGTTGTTCGATGTGAGCGTACTATATGTTAGTTTGTTTTATCCAAGATGGCCTGGTCAATTACCTCTAGTAAGTCATGAAGGAAGCATCCCAACACGCGCTAGGCGTATACGGACCTGATCTGCATTGATCCCTCGGACGACTGTCTGGCCGACCTTGCCAAGGATTTCCAACTCGTGCAACCACTCTGGTTCGTACTCGATCCCGTCTACCGCTCCCGGACCTTCGTGGTAGCCTTCTCGGTCTCGAAGCTCTCTGATCCCCATCTCTGGAGGGGAGGGTGTGCCCTGTCGCTTGCCTGAAGGAGTGGGCGTGGTCGGAGGAGAAATAGCCCAGTCTGAAGGTGGGGACGAATGGACAGAAGAGCCGGTCGTCCAAGGATGAGACGAAGAATTGGTAGTCGCTGGTAAGGCCGGACGAGCCGGGGAGAGAAAGAGTGGAGTTGGCGAAGGGTGATTGGAGGGATGATGAGAGCTATAGTCAATTGAACACCCTCCGGACAGATGTACAGCTGGCTCTGCACTCTCGGCTGGTTCGATCGGTAGGTCCTGTTGCGAGGAAGCAACCTGAGCCATGATGTCTGCTTTTTTAGATCAAAAGGTCCAGAAGAAAGGAGGGATTGTGTTTAGGTTTCGTCCGAATAGGAAGGAAGGAAAGGCGGTTGAGTTGAGAGTGGTAAGGATCGGGCGATGACGGTCAGGGTCGGAACCAAAAGTAAGTGTTTTGGGAGATTCTCTACTTTCTAGCCACCAAAAGCATGTCAGTCTGGGTGTCCACAGTACCTTGAAAGCGGTAACCTTTCAATGTCGGCGCCCTTGCCAAGATTAAGAATGGTGACCAAGTAGGACAGTCGACGTACAAAGAGATGTTCCCTTTTTTGCAAGAGAAAACGGGCAAACAAACAGGACGGGACGGGAACGGGAACGGAAACGAAGAAGAGGAAAGACAGAGCTAAGTCTAGAGAGATAATTAAAAGGAAGGACGAGACGACGAGCAAGAAAAGAGAGTGAAAGAGAAAGAATAAGGGCGAGAATGTAAAGGAGAGAATTCAAGCTTGATCAGCAGGGCAAACGAAGGAACAACCGATATTCATGGACCTTTGTGGCCTCACCTGTGGCCACTCTTTCGTTAGAATTCTGACCAATAGACCTTTAGGAACGCTGCAAGCGAACCTTATGATGAAAGCTGCTTTCTACTTGATTCCTTCCAACTTTGTTTTATTTTCCGAATCTATGTGTGTACGAATACAGAGAGAAGATGATTGTAGGGCTACTTTCGAGTGTATGTGGATAAAGAGGGAAGATGGAAAGAGGATAGTAAGAACTAAAGAGATGGAATCGAATGCATTCAATCTATCACTACTGCTGCTGCTGCTGCTGATAATGCTGATGCTGCCCGGCCTTGTGCGAAGGTGGCGTAGTCGAGGTATTTTAGCATATGGAGCACCGCCCTGTGGCGATCAAAAGGTCCAACAGGGCAATCACGCAAAGTCTGGAACTTTCGTGAGTCTATTCTGGTTACGCCATCAATATGTCGCATGTATCGGTTGTCTATGCATGGCAAGTATACTCGCCTCTTCAGTCAGGCCACTACAGACATCGTAAGGGATCTTTTTCCGGAAGATGGGAGCCATACGAGGAGTTGAAACAACGGATCGAATCGGTTTGAAAATCAATCGGGTTTATTCTTCTTTTTTTATCTTTTTCCTTTTCTTCTGTACTCTTTTTTTTGGGAGGGCAAGCGCGCCTGAAACAAGAGTATAGGAAGGAAGGAAGTTCAGGTTGATACATCATCAGAGTGCATAACATGCGCATCTGCAAATCGAAATCATCTCAGAGAGGTCGTATAGCCAGAACTACAAGAAAACACAACAGGAGTACAGCTCGATAAATAAGAAAACATTCACGTACAAGATTAAGATTTTACTGTGGACGGGAAAAGAGATGAACTAAGAGTACATGAAATTACAGGAAGGAGGGAAGGAAGGAAAGACTAAAAGATGTAAATGGACCCATTCATGAGATTCTATCTCGGCCCAATGCTCATAGCCGTCGCCCTTCGTCGGCCAGTTCTTAGCCAAACCGATTTCTTTTCTATCAAGCTACTGGGGAAAGGAAGGATCAAGGGCGATAGTTCGTCCACAGCCAAAGGGGGTATGGGAAATCGACAAGACCCGATCAGGACATCCGAAAAGCATTCTTCCATATCTGCTGCTGCTAATGATGGTGGTGGTGATGGTGATGGTGGATGGGAATGTGAGCGTGCGGCAAAGGATAGAGAGGGCGAAGGACCAGGTGGACACGGCAGCGCGACAATCACATCAATTTCAAGTTCAGATGGGCCGGTGGGAGGTAGTGAACATGCCAATGGCTATTGAGAAAAGTAGACCATTGGTTACAATAACTGTCAGTCGCAAAAACTCGGTTCATCCTACAGGGAAAAATGCGTTGGGCACGCACCAGATAACTTTCAATGCTGAATTCAGTTTCCACGTTCCAGTCGCCTTCCATCAGATATACTTCCTCCAATCTAGGCTCAACAAGTCGACTCTGATGAGAAGAGTTAGTCCACATCTGACTGAAGACTTCGACCATTTCGTACCCCCAAGGGTCCCATATCACCCTCCCTCCCTCTTGAAGAGCTTCGAGTCCTTCCTCCGTAGGCTCGTTGATCGGGTTCGGCCTCTTTCGGCTCATGAAGTGAGCGATCAACGCGGTCAACATGAATGCCATAACTCCGGCTAGGATGATCATCTATCAGTTATCAGACAAGAATTTTCAGATTTTAGTCAGTTTCGTCGTTCGCGATCGTAACGAGCGTACAGCAGTCAGAAAGGAATCCACCAAGTATGATGTCGTTCCCAACGCCATCTTGCTGTGTAATATGTTCGTGTGTTCTTTCCGTTCTCTGGTATTAGTTGATGGTTGTAAGAACCGCCCTCTATGGATGAAATCTTGGCAGAAGAGAAACCAGACACACTAGAAGTCTGGTTAAGGTGCAGGCCGATGATTGTCCAACTAGAACAACGGGTGGAATTAAACAAAAGTGTCGACCTCAAGGCACCATCGGCTCAAGCAGCCGGAAGAATTCGTGTGAATCCGGCCGGCTAGGGTTATCGCAGCCGATAAAGCCAATTGCTTGAACTCTTCCATCTTCACTTTTCTTCTTCGTCTACTTTCCTTCCTCTCTCTCTTCATCATATACGGCTTTGAAAAGCTTGTAAATTCAACTGGGCTTTCACAGATAATGGTCCTTCCTTCTCCGGACAATGATCAGCAGATCACCATGCCGTCCGAGCCTTTTCTGTCCGATACATCGCTCTTCTTGCTCTCGGTTACCGTGTGCATGGCGGTGTACCTGAAGTACTTTTCTCGACCATTGCCTTTAGTTCATCCCCTGCTCTTGGGTAAGCAGAGCGATCTCTCGACCACTAGAGAAAAGAACCAGAGTGGAATCTATCGAAACTGGGCCACAGGTCATGGTTCTCCGGTTGGTCTCACAGTTACATCGAGTTTTTCATACTTAAGTCATGGCTGTTGAGATATAGCTAATCATGCCACGTGCCTCGTTCTGGACGCTAGCTCTCTCTCAGACCAGCCAACTCTCTCAAGACGGTCGCTAACATAACAGACATTAAATGTCCTCAACGATTTATCTACAACATCAAGGTGCGAAGAATTCACAGTTTTCTTTTTCAACTGCAAAGATGTGAAAGAGAACTTCATGACGCATTTCGAATTCTCCTTCCCAGATTTCGAACGATCTATTGAAGCTTCGAGCCAATAACGTATCCAAAGGACTTTCCTCCTTACTTTCTACATCTGGAACAAATAAAACTTTCAAAGGAATCCTGAATCTCCTGCCCGATGGCTTTGGTGAGCTTATTTGACCATACAACCGCTATGGAGATCTTTACTCATCAACTCTTAAACCATACGATGTCTGGACGATGTCGTCTCCAGACTCTTTGCTACTTTCAATGGCTATGTCCTTTCAGCCTGATGCATCTCATCCGCTTTTAACTCTTTCCGACCCCACTCTCTTCAACCATGTTGTCGGCCTTCCGGTACCTCCAGCGGTGATCGTCGTCAGCGCCAAGATTCTCAAAGACGTCCTTGGAGAGCTCGCCGGTGCTGGTTATTCTAATCGGACCATCGTGTGCGCCACCTCGCCCGGAGCAGAACAGGAGTCGTTCCAGATAGAAGAGGTGGTCGAGATGGCAAAAGGATATGGGCTCAAGGTGGTTTCCTGGCAAGAGATCGAGGCGACTGGAAGCGCCATGAAGGACATGGATAACGCAAATCCCGTTAAGGGCGAAGATCCGTTCGCGATCCAATTTTGGGAGGATGATGAGGAGGTTGGTTGAATTTCAAATCCTACGGTTTGATGATGTTTACTCATCAGTCGCACTTTGTCTGTTCTTCGTGAACAATTTTTGTCCATCTGTCGATTCCTTAGAAACCTCAAACTAGTACAATAACCCAACAAAATGTGACCTCCGGAATTGCCTCCATCCTCTCGCTCTTCCCTGCTCACAAAAGACCCTCACCTGCGACAAACGATCTAATTGTCAGTTGTATACCTCTCGCTCAGCCCGTCGGGCTAACTCTAGCATTGGCATCTATCTGGAGTGGTAAATAAATCATCTACTGAGACTAGTCTGCAAAGCCAAGTTCTGTCCTCACCGAGATCCTTGATCATGGTCCGCTTAACTTAATTTGTTTCTAGGTGCCGGCTTCAGGACGGTCAACGAAGAAACGTGGCAAGATGATCAGGAGCAGGCTACAGACGAGAGTATGTGGCATGCATGCTTTTATAGTCACGTCAATGCTTGTGTACGAGATATATACTGACTTGTCTAATAATTCGCTGATCAACGTCAGAAGGTACATCTAGCAAGCGGGAGACTGCTCAACTGATGGATATGCTTCACCCTGAAAAGCCATCTCCTACAATCGTATTCCTGTAAGCAAATTCTTCACATGCTTGCTAAACATACTCCAGATAATCTTACGCTGAAATTCTGTTCGAACGCATCGGTCTTCTCAATACTCTATCTATTTTAGATCAGCCCCAATGTTGATTGATTGGTCCGCAAAGATTGAAAATAGTTCACATCCTTATCTTTCGCCTAATATCTTCCGTGATGCAGCTAAGCAACATCAATTGGCCAACATTGCAGATGGATATGTCGGTCGAAGTGGGTATCTGGAGAAATTGTATTGGAAGCCTTTGAGACTTGCTTCGTTGAAAAGTTGGGCCAAAGAGACTAGCAAGTCGACAAGGAGAGACGCCAAACCCAAAATAGATGATAAGATACGGGCTGTTATTGTCGTCGGCCGTAAGTCTCTCCTTATAGATAAACCATCAGAGGAAGAACGTCTACATCAAAAGATGGCCTGCAGAGTTTGATTATGTCTTTTGTTTTTGTTCTACTTGTTCGAATTTCTATATAAACAGCCACTCCCTCGCCAAGACAACTTCTCTCTGCACAGGTACACCTCTCCCTGCCCATTACTCGGATTGCGACCTCCCACACGTCGACCTCTCCTCTGTTTATCTCCCATTTCCACGATCTCCAGCAATTGCCACCGATGTCTGTTCCCACAACGCCCACCTTCAACCCGCGGGAGATCGCATTTACACCTAAATCTTCACGGTCTTTCAAGCAGGGAACAACAGAGAACGTGGACTCGGTCGAATGGGATGGCGAAGCGGAAGAAGATCCGGTATTAGTCGGTGCGCACACAGGACCACCAGCTAGTAATGTTGAGGTCCTGGTGAGAGAGCTCGATGAGGACCTGTTTGAGGAAACCGGTGATATCGAGGGAGTCGTCTGGGTCAGAGGACCGACTATTTTGAGTGGAACGCAGGACGAGACTGGGTATGTTCATCTTCTTTCTCTTGGTCTCTGTTCTGTTGTTAGCACCGTATGAACCATCTGCTGATTGTCCAGTCTCTTCAGTTGGACCAAGACCGTCCTGCGCACTAAAGTTTTGAAGAATGGGGCGTTCTCCATGTTTCCTAGCCGACAAGCTTGGTGAAGTAAGGTGTTTCCTTTTGTAACAAATTATACATGGCACGTTTTAAGCAAATATATCGCATATAAACGTATGGAAGAATATGTTTACAAGCCCATTCATACAAGCTTCTTTGCACCAAGCTCTTTCTCTTCTTTCTCCAACTCCAATCTAGCATCCTCCACTAGTTCAACAACGTCCTTTCTCGACGGCGCGAGATCGTCTGCCTTGTTTGATCCAAAGATAGAATTAAACCAGGACGGCTTGTTGTCCTCGACAGGAACGGAGAATGTGTATGGTCGAGAAGCGCTTGATGAAGGGATATAAACCTTCATGGACTTAAGCTCCAGCCGGTGAGATTCAGGATTCTAAAGCCAGACAGACGTCAAGATATTTAGTTGAATTTTCCAAAAAGATAGAAAGCAAGCAAGACAAGAGGCGAACTCACCTTTTCACAGACAACATGGCACTCCCCAGTTTGAAACTGTCCTACCGGAGGGAGACCTCTTTTCTTGACCACATCTGCCACTCGATCCCCCTTTTTCAACCCAAATAGACTACCTAATCCCCAACCGGTTGAACTCTTCTCCGTCGCTGTTTGAGGTAAAACGAGTCTCTTGCCGCTCTCTGATACAGTCTCTTCGTCCGGTGAGAGCCAGCCGTTCTCTTTCATGATCACTTGAGCATCACTCGCCAATCGCTTGGTTTCCTTCCATCCTGCTTCCATCTGTTCAAGAGTCCAGTCTCGCCAACTACCCCACCAACCGGTATGAGACCGGAAGCTACCTTGTTCTTGACCTTCGACGAGGAAGATGAATGAGTGAGTCTCTCGGCCTGTTCGAGGGTCAAGATAAATGTTCGACGGGAATGAAGTCAGTCGGTATCGAGATGAGGACGTTTGGGATCGAGAGGAAGGCGTGGTAGTGTGTGGTGGATGGTATGTGTAAGGGGGAAGGAGATAATGCTTGAGCTGTAGAAAATAGAAGAGGATGGTGTTCAATCAGCAAGGAGCCGTAGGGCTACCATTCGAGACAAAAGAAGAAGAAGGTGGAACACAGACCTCGTCCTGCTCTTTTAACTTGTCAACTGCTTTACCAAAGATAACCGTAGTCGAGTTAGGAGAAAACAACTCGGTCGAGACGCTGATGGCGATGATAAAGAACAATGATCCTCCCAGAGCGACGACGAGCAAGTTGGAACTGTTGGCTCCCACCCTATACACTTTGGTATATACAAATCATTTCAAGATAAAGTTGATGGCCATCAGTTTTCTTTTCTTCTTTTCTTTTCTGAAGGTTGTCAAAAGAAGAACCGATGTCTCCCTTTCTTCCTTGATTCGTCGTTCAGGTCACAAGACGTACATCTAGATCCCCATCCAAGCTCTTTCCATGCTTTCCTTGGGGCCTGTCTTCTGAATGCAGACGTCCCTAGACCAGCTCCTATAGGATATGGACCAGCATGATAAGGAGCTCCTGTACCATCTGGATTTAAGCTCGAGTTCAGATCCGAGGATCTGGGTTTGAACTCTTGCTGAACCCCTCGATTAGTGTAAAGCGGCGATCGCAAGGGGTCGGTCCGGTGGCTTCGAAGAGTTATTGGAGCGGAAGCCCGGTTCAAGGGAATCGTGTATGACACAGATCGACGGAAAGAGTTTGACGCTAAAGGGTAAGCCATCTTGAGAAGAGCAGCCATAATCGAGAACACTAGCTCGGTTGGTAAGATACCGTGGTTGTGATTATGATTTTGGTCGTGGTCGTCGTTGCTGACGATTATACATTTTCCGGACTGATTCACGAGTTCTCAATATTTCTAACCCTAACTAATTTGCGTTCTGTCTCGCTCTTCATAAGGTTCGACATAGATAACGATATATGGATCCGTACATCCGAAAGTTCGTGTATCAAAGAACAATCAGCAGATATTCTAAATTTACCGAAGGGTGACAAGTCTATGTTTGAGGTAAATTTATGAAGCAGTAGAGAATCGTCAGCAATCGAGCCCCGGAGAAAGCAAGAAAAAGAGAGAAAAACTCACTCCTCGGCACTGGTGGGGTCTGCAAGTAAACAAAGTAGAACAGCAGCAAGAATGAGCGTTCTTGTAAAACGGCAATGACAGTACATAAAGGAACTCACGAATGGCAACGGTGTCATCCAAATCTTTCTTGGTGGCTGTACGCACAGAAAAGAAGAAGTTGCAGATTAATCTTATGTGCATACAAACCTAGACATGTAACGGAAAGATAGAACTCGAGAACGTACCTCCCATCTTGACGGCAACTCCAATAAACTGCATCATCTCATCACTGCCCTCTCCGACAATGTGTACACCAAGAATCTTTTCCTCAGGAAGGAGACACACAAGCTTATAGGCCGTAGGCGACTTGTGCGCCGGGTTGTCCAACATAGCGTTGGACTAATTAGTCATGAATCAGTGTGAGCTTGCCTTTCCCATTTTCAAACAGAAAGAATCCCAACACACGTACCATGCCAGTGAACTAAAAACATACGAGTAAATTCCATCAGGTGAGTCTACATGCCACTCGTTTCGTCTCGAGTGAACTACAAGTCCGATTCATACCTTGGTCCTGTAGATTTTGATCTTGTCATCTCCGTACTTCTCCTTAGCTTCAGGCTCAGTCAATCCAACGGATCCAGCAGTGGGGTGCCTGTTTGCATATCCGACGTGTTGTAGTTTGGTCAGAAAAGACAATCTTAACGACACGCAATCTCAGATATACAGAACGAGAGACATCACTTACGAGAAGATGACCCTATTGTCCCGATCAGGATGAATAGACAGATGAAAGCAATTACATCAGTTGATAACGTCAGGACGGCCGTGCTGGTTCAACAAACAGGCTACTTACGAAGGAATGTTAGTGTAGTCCAAGAACTCATCCTTGAACTTCTCTCCTCCAAACAATCGATTGGATAGTCTCCGACCAGCAGCAATAGCAACGGGCGTTAAGAGCGCCTTTCCTCCGACATCACCAATGACAAAGATGTTGGGAACGTTAGACACCTGAAACTTGTCGAACGGGATGTCTCCGTTCTTGACCTTCTCGACACCGACGGCCTCAAGATTGAGCTTTTCGGTCATAGAATGTCTACCGATAGCCCAGAGAAGACAGTCGACCTCGATGGTCTTTCCAGAGTCGAGGTGGAGAGTAAGCGCACCAGAGGTGGTCTTTTCCACCTTCTTCACGTTGGTCTGTTTGTGAACATTGATGCCGGTACCCGCTGTGATACCAACCATAAAGATTAAACATGACACGATATATTTAGCTATTCCGTATCTCTAGAGTTGAGAAGGTCAGATTGTAAAAAAGCAGATTTACCAATGTGCTCAGTAAGGGTGTCCTGAATGATAGGATCGAAGGTTCGGAGAATCTTATCGTGTCGAATCATGAGGTGGGTCTCAGAGCCAAGGGTGTGGAAGATACCGGCCAGCTCAACAGCAATGTATCCAGCTCCAACCACAGCTACCCGCTTGGGCTGCTGTTCAAGCTCAAAGAAGCCATCAGAAGTAATTCCATACTCGGCTCCCTCAATATCGGGATACGTGGGTTGTCCTCCGACCGCAATGATAATCTTGTCTCCCTTAAGGCTGAATGTGTTTCCATCCAGTCCTTTGACCTCAAGCTCATTCTTGTTCTTGAAGCTCGCGTAACCCTGGTACTCATCTACATGGTCTTTCTCGAGATTCTTTTCATAAATCCCATTGAGTCGATGAATATACGCATCTCGCTTGGTCTTGAGAGTGTTCCAGTCAAACGGAATGGGCTGCTCAGCGGGCGCATCAGTGAGGCCTGGAACTCGGAAACCATACGAATGAGCGTTTTTGAGGTGTTCGGCGATGTCGGCGGTGTACCACATTATCTATTCGTTTCAAGAATGTCAAAGACAACAGGAAAGAGAGAAGTTTGATTAGGACTCAAGATGGAAGGGATATGTAAACACGTTGGACAAACCTTCTTGGGAACACAACCGACGTTGACGCAAGTTCTGAACAATATCGAGAAAAGACATCCAAAGAGTAAGATTGAAACGCTTGGTTCATCGCTAATTCTTAATTGAACTAGACGAACCCTCCGAGTCGATGAGAAGCCTCAACGATGGCGACCTTGGCACCATATGATGAAGCTCGTCGCTAAGATAGAAAGAACGCGATGGGATCCCACTTTCAGATCTCCTTTGATCATTTCGACTCATAATATGTCTTTTTGACAACAAATATAACCGTACTCACAGCAGAAGCAAGTCCTCCGGAACCTACAGTATATCAACAGAACATACATGCAGGGCAAGGTCAGTTAAGAAAACCACTGAATGAATTAACAGAAAAAAACAAGAAAACCTCGATTATCAGCGCAATGAGCTTGGTAAGGAAGAACAAACCTCCTCCGATGACCAAACTGGGGGCATTCAAGTGAGGGATATCAGCCCTCTTTTTAAAGGAAGGAAACGAGGAGAAAAAGACTGCTTAGATTTACAGATCGTAGGTGTCCGTCTTGACATTTGCTTTAGGGATAGGGGCCATTTTGAAAACAGTGGTTGAGAAGTTTCGGGTAAGCTAAATCACACCAGAGTCATTCATCGGAAACAGAAAAATGTATGGACGAGATCAAGTAGTCAGAGACTGATAGACAAAAGGAAAAAGACCCTCGATCGATATTAATTCAAGGACAGGCAAATGTAAATGGCACCTACGGGTGCAGATCTTCGAACGGCGGTGAACCGGGTTGATTGCGAAAAGAGGGGTTTGAAAAAGAACGAAATGGTGGTAACGAGAAGAGAGAAAGACAAGAGGAATCAGAATGGAGGTGTGCTCTTAAAGGAAAAGTGGGTGCTTTTGATGAACGATTGGGATGATGTATGCTGTGATTATGTAAGACAGAGGTGGCACTCTTGATGGAGTCTTAATCAGCTGTGAATTATTTCGCCACTCACGCCGTTCTCGTCTTATTCTCGCCGTACATTCATGTTTCGTTTGACCTTATAGGCTGATATAAGCAATATTCAATCTCCATTATACAGGCAGTGAATCGCGATCAACATGTGAGTAGCGTACGTATCGGAAAAAGATGATATATTGATAGAACAAATATTTTATAACGTTCGACCCAGTTCAAAATATAAATCACGCGCCTGACTTAAACATCGCCACTGTGGATTATACAAGGCACAGTCTATCTTCCGCTTAACGTGTTGCCTCCCGATTCAGAGAATTTCAGCCAAGGATCTACCGGTTTATCATTCGACGCATTCTCTTCATCCTTGGTTGATGACTTAGAAGTCGCCGAAACCGGTCGACCAGGTATAGGTGCAGGCGACGGAGCAGCCGAAGGACGGGTAGACGAGTTGACGGATTCTGAGTTGGAAGACGACGGCTGAGGAGCCCGGCCAGATAAGGTTGCCCCTGCGGATACAAGGTTGGAGAATGCGGGTGCCTATGAAAGACGCGAGAGAACGACGTGAAAAGCGTGAGTATTCATTTATCGTCGTTCAATAAAATAAACGATCGATCAGAGCAGCAATATAAACGGCAGTACATACAGGCTCGGGCTTCGTCGAGGTCGATCCAGAAAGAGGAGTTGGAGCGTTCGGGTCGTAAGGTTTATAGGACCATCCAAAGAAGAGCTTTCCAGGAGGAAGATTCAGTGCCGAAGGCACTTTGTCGGTTGAACCAGACCCTAGAGACGAGGTAGGAATGAAGCGAGATTTGCTATTAGTCCGAAAGCAAACCAAGGATGTATAAGTAGAACGTTCTTTGAAAATGATTAAAAATAAATAAATAAACAGAATCACAAAAAAGGTCATACTCTGTTCGATAGATCTTAGAACCTTCGTCGATTTCTTCGATCTTTCTAGCTAGACCTTTGCCTTTGGTTCTTCTGCCGTTCAGAGTCCGTCCTCCCCCAACAAATGCCTCGAACGCGGCTTCCGCTTCAACATCTCCAGCACCAGATACTGAACCTGTACGAGACGGCACAGTCGAGTTGACGTCAATATTGAGTTTAGAGGCCATTGTCTCAACTGGCTTTGGTGCCGAGGCCGCAGGCTCAACATATCCTTTGGGCGTGTCGAAATCAACCTTGTGTCAAATAAAAAGCTTAAGATATATCAGTCCACTAATTTGGGTATTAACGCTTGATCTGAAGGTTTACGTTCGAAAAATAACCAAATTTACCTCTAAATCGGTGTCTTGACAAGAAATTCCAGGCCCAGCAGGCAGAGTCTCGATCACAAGAAACTCAAAAGCAATGGAGTTGTAGGATATCGAAAATGTGTCCCCTTGGGTTAAGCATGAAAAGTTTCGAAGACAAGATTCGAGGCTGGGCGTAACGAGGTCTCAGGAGTATCAGCTGATGGTGTGACGGAGAAAGATAAACGCTCTAGGCAAAAGAACTCACACGGCCTTCGGATCGCTGACCTCCAGAAACTCTAGGTTCTGAGCTTGAATCTTTACACGCTTTCCCTTAGGAAGTCTAGCACCGGTTACACGAATGGGATCTCCTTCTCGAAGCCTACGAGCAAAAATAGTAATATCAAGAGACATCAGCTGTCAAGCTCTGTAGCGCGCGTAAATGTCTTAACTCGCCCGATTTACCCTAATGTTCGCATCATCTTATAAACCAAATCAACAGGAAGGGAACTCCGTTAGTTAGACCAGACTTCAGACGTTATACAAAAATAGTAGACACATACCCAGGGCGGAAGATACACAACACCCTCCTCAGCGATAAATTCCAAGACTCCCGCGTGCGTCTCCAGGGCAGCGGACTTGGGGTTTTGAAGGTGGAAGGTCCACGGAGACTCAAGTTCCAAGTTGGCTAAAGGAACAAGAAGGAGCAATTAGATTGATTGCGTAGCTGATTAAACAAGGTTTTGTATTTACGGTCAACACTTACTTAATCGAGCTAAAGCGGAGGGCGGCATGATGACTTTCAAACCGTGAATTATGAGGGATGAGGGATCAATTCGAAACTTTCGAGGATAGAAGAGACGCCATTTTCATCAAGACTCACTCTTTCCTCCGTGAACCAAGTTGGCACGTTCAGATCTGGAACTCATCATCGCTGTCGAGTAGGCCTTGAAATAGTCGTCATATGCGGATCTGTTGTGCCCGATCAGTTAACCAATATTGTAATGCAGGCCAAATCAGAAAGATCTGTTATTGCAAATCCGGAAAAAGCGGGTCCGCTGCCTGTAGCAATGGTGTACGTACGGAGGAGGAGGAGCCCCCATTCCACCTAGACCGCCCATACCTGCCAGCTGTTGAAAGAAACTTCCTGTGAGATGCAGCGATCCAAGATGGTAAATCATTTTTCGGTCAGTATCGTCGTTCATCTCCGATCGTACTGTAGAGGTACGTGGAATCTGCAACTTACCTCCTCCAAAGCCACCGCCTTGGGCTGCATCCGCATAGTTTGGATTGAACATTTAGTTGTGTTTAATCAGACGAATCTATATGTATATCCCTGATGAGAGTAACAAGAGGTGAAGGTTTACGAGGAGTAGGGTGACGGAAGAAGGGACGAATGTATGATGCAGATGATAGTACAGAAGGACAAACTGTCGGACCAAAACGGTGACGCTTGACTCCAGGTGGAAGAACATGTCACGTGACATCCATCGCGTTCTATATACCCTCTTCAGGTTCTTTTAGCTTGTGTTCTTGCTTATCTAGATACAGTTATGACAGTCCGGCATTACAGCTGTTGACATCAACAACACTCGGCAATATGCACGCACGTATATTAAGGGATCAATGATGTTTCTCGAAATGGTTAGAAATACATTAATCGGCAGCTTCGTCCAACTCGAACCCCATGTCCTCCCCCTGGTCGTCCACATCACCGTACTCCATGGCTTCCAAATCATTGTACGCGTCTTCTTCAACTTCATCCACTATCGACTTCCCGTTAAGATCTGCCGGCCTGGGCACAGGCGCATCAGGATTGGATGACGTTTGGGCAGCAGAGAGGGAAGCTTTGACGAGATCAAGAATGTGGGCGATCTCCTCTTCGCTTAATCGATCAAAGAGCTCTTCTACTACCTATTTGAATTAGAGTAGAGACGGCCTGTTCAGATAACGATAAAACTTCAAGGTAGGATGAGAACAGATGACAGGCAAATCTTACTGTGTAAAGCTCGACTGGTGTGCGAGGACTTAAGTCTATGATCTGTAGAACTTCTATCTGGGTAAACTTCCCTATGGCTTGGAGAGAATACGATAGCTGTTGGTTGCCTGCGAGGCTCTGCTTGGGTATCGACTGTTCTGCTGACATGAAGTGTTCTATCGACTGAATACCATCAGTGAGAACCGACAACAAAACGATTAGTCGTCTGTGGCATACACCATATAGAAAGACATTACAAGAAAGAACGAACTGAGATGACTACTTGATACAGCCCAAGTTGCTGATCTCTTCCGATCCATTCCTTCTCCAGTTCTGATGGCTCTTCTAACGGCGCCGTAGGGTCTTCTCTAGCACGGCTCGTACGCTCGTACCGCTTCCCATTGGCTTCGGCGATCAGGTCGAGTTCGGGTTTAAACGATTTCAAATGTTCCAGTGCCTCACGAGCAGAAACAAAGGCAGTTCGGGGCTTGATGACCTTGATTGGGACGAATGTAATGGAAAGACAGGTTGTACTATCAGGTCAGACATGTAAATTGATTTAGGTTAAACCTACTGAAAGAGACGCGACGAACCTACCTCCATGATCTGTCAATCTATATTACTGTAGTGTTTTCTTTTAATAGATTACTTTTTGAGAACGTTGTTCTAACTTATTTGACCCCAAGGGTATCGAAATGATGCAGATGCAAATGGGAGAAAATGAAGAAAAGCTGATGATACAAGGAAGGGAGAGAATACCATAAAAATCTGGGTTGGATACAACTTGCTAGGGAGTTGTGGTCGAACCCTAGCCCGTGATGGGTTACAATCATCGTAACCGAAGGACGTAACAAGAAATCTCGCTGTCGGTTGACTTTACAATCCCTCCATCACCCAGGCCTAATTTCTTTCCTCCAGCTAAACCCATCATCCGTTGATCTCTTCTCATTCTTTTATCTCCTTTTTTCCCTTTTCAAACTCACCAATATGTCAGCCGGACCTGCCGCCTCTAATATTGGGAATGCTCAGTTCAGCGACAAGGTTCGTCGCTTCTATTACAAAACTCGTCGGGAGAAAGAGAGGAGAAAAAGAAAAAAAAGAGAAAATAGCAGGATAAGCTCACAAACATCGAGTTTTTCTTTGATCTCCTTTTCAATCCTTAACAACATGATCTGGATGCTGTTCTTATTTATTAACAACAGGGAAAGCCGATGGAAGTTCGACTTTCCAATATGAACGCTGCCAAGTCGGTCAGTGATGCTGTCCGAACGTCGTTAGGTCCCAAAGGGATGGACAAGATGGTAAGTTGTTTTTTGCGGTGTGCATTCTGACTGACAGCTTTGGCCTCGTATATACATTTTTGGGCTGACAGGATATTCTTGTTCTTAATCTTAATCGGCCCTTGATTTGACAGATTCAAACCGCCCAAGGAGAAGTCGTCATCACCAATGACGGAGCGACCATCCTCAAGCACATGGCCGTTTTGCATCCTGCCGCTCGAATGGTTCGTCCCTGTCCTTCTCTCTGTTTTTTCTTCTCTGCCTTTTCTCTCTAAGACTTACTTTTTGCTAACTACTATTGGCTCGGAAAACTATTTTTCTGTCAGCTTGTTGAGCTTTCTGCCGCACAGGATATCGAGGCTGGTGACGGAACTACGTCTGTAGTTGTTTTGGCCGGAAGTTTGTTAGGGGCTGCTGAAAAGATGCTGACCAAGGGTACGTCTAGCTGACTATCTTTTCTCTACATGTATATACAAACTAGTGAGATTCATCTGACAAGGTTTTATTGTTTGTACATAAAATGGAACGTCAGGTATTCACCCTACCCTTATCGCCGAGTCTTTCCAGCGAGCTGCCTCAAAGTCTGTTGAGTTTTTGACCGACATGGCTACTCCTGTGGATTTGAACGACCGGGAAACACTTCTTCGAGCTGCTTCGACCTCTTTGAACTCTAAAGTGGGTGACTTCAATTATGGCTTCTCCTTTTTAACAGATGAGGCTCCGCTTCGAAACTCAACTATGTCCAATTGTTGTTTTTATCTTTGCTCCAGATTGTCTCTCAGTACTCTTCCGTACTTGCTCCGATTGCGGTGTCGTCGGTATTGAGATTGGTGACGCCAACGTCGACGAATGTTGATCTGCGGGACATCCGACTTGTCAAGAAGGTCGGAGGGACGATCGACGATACTGAGCTTGTTGACGGATTGGCTTTGACACAGTCTGTGACGACGTCTGCTGGTGGACCGACTCGAATGGAAAGGGCAAAGATTGGATTGATTCAGTTCCAGTTGAGCTCGCCCAAGCCCGATGTGAGTGGTCATGCAGGAGAAAATTTCAAAAAGAGACAGGGCGTCTGTACTGACTGACTCGAGAGTTATCTTTCTGATGTTGACTTCCCTTCAGATGGATAACCAGATCGTGGTGAACGACTATCGACAGATGGACAAGATCCTGAAGGAGGAGCGAGCGTATTTGCTAAACATATGCAAGAAGATCAAGAAGACGGGCTGCAATGTGCTGTTGATCCAAAAATCGATCCTTCGGGACGCGGTGAACGAGCTCTCACTTCACTTCTTGGCAAAGCTCAAGATCCTCGTCGTCAAGGATATCGAACGGGACGAGATCGAATTTATCGCAAAGTCCACTGGCTGCAAGCCGATCGCGGATATCGACGGGTTTACTGAGGACAAGCTTGGCCAGGCCGAGTTGGTAGACGAAGAAGAGCGAAGTGGGGCCAGGGTTGTCAAGGTGACGGGCGTGAGGAACGCAGGCAGGACGGTCAGTGTGGTTTGCACAGGTGCAAACTCTTTGGTACTAGAGGAGAGCGAGCGAAGTCTCCACGATGCGCTCTGTGTTGTTCGTTGTTTGGTAAAGATGAGGTGGGTTTTCTCTCTTTTCAGTTTCTTGGGAGGACAAGAGCAGGGGGATCGAGAAAGAAAGAAGGAAAGAGAAAGAAAGAAGGACATGTACGTTACGCTTACTACTTACTGACGTCTTTTCTCTGCTTTCTACAGGGCCCTGATTGTGGGAGGAGGAGCACCAGAGATCCGAGTGTCCCGGCTGTTGACTCAATACGGCCAGACTCTCAAAGGAATGGAAGCCTACTGTTTCCAGGCATATGCCGAGGCACTCGAGATCATCCCGACGACATTGGCGGAGAACGCAGGGTTGAACCCGATTGCGATCGTGACAGAGCTGAGAAACCGACATGCGAATGGGGAGATTACCGCTGGTATCAACGTCCGGAAGGTCAGTTTCTCATATAAAATCAGGAGGTGGGCAAGGCTTGGTGACTTATTCTCTATTTGGTTTTTGTGCGTGTGTGTCTATCTTTTTAGGGTATTATCTCCAACATTTTGGAGGAGAACGTGTTGCAGCCACTACTTGTCTCGACCTCTGCTCTCGAGCTTGCGACCGAGACGGTCTGCCTGTTGTTGAGAATCGACGATATGCAGCTCACTCGGTAGATAATGCGGGACGTGTTCTAAAAGATTAAATAAGAAGACAAGAAAACGACAAGGTAGCGATTTGAATGTAGATGAATATTTTTCTCTTAACACGATCAACTCAACACAGTTCAGTTGACAAGAACAGCTATGGAGATCAACAGAGGCAACGAAGAAGGTTATTGAGCAGGTCAATAAAAAGACAATAGCGAGAATTCTTGAAAGGCAAACAGAGGTCCTTGTTTCATTTGTTTCGATCGACATGGAACAAACGGGGAAAGGGAGAGCTGACGAACACTAGTTGCCCAGATATGACCATGTGTCGGGGAAGACAGAAAGGCTTTAGCCCAAATTAGCCCAGACAGTTATAAATAAATTTCCGATGAAACCCAAATTTGATTTCGATTTACCTCGATTTACCTCGATTTACCCCGATATACCCTGATTTACCCCCACTTTACCCAGACCTGATCTAATAATACCCAAATGCACTCCCAACAATCTCTTGGCCCATGTCTTGGCCAATCTCTTGGCCTACGTGTCCTCGCTCGCCTTCCTCTTTGTTGTTTTTCTTTTTTCTCCTTTAAACTCATCCGTTTATTTTTCCTCCTTCATTTTCTCTTTTCCCCTTCTCTTCTTGTTATCCTTTTTCTTTTCTTTCTTTCTCTCTCTCTTTCGCCTCCTTTCTGCAGTTCCTCTCCCTGCTTTCATTTTTCACATCCTTTGGTAGAACTCTCACTCATTCACAAACACATTCTCTTTTCTCTCTTCCAACAAACTAGCTAGGTCTGGTCCCTCCTCCTACATCTCCTTTTCCTCATCTTCCACCCCTCGCCCTTCGCTTAAGACCTACGATGTCTCCATCCATCACTACAGTCATCCTTTCCACCTTGCTCGCCGCGTCGGCACTCGCTCCTGTCAACGCCGCTCATGGAGGTTCTAACCACCGAGCACTTGCCAACGCCAGGCGAAGCCCAGGAGCAAGCAGCAGAGAGCCCGTTCACCAGGTGACTAGACGGTCTGTCACTCTTGCCAGGCGATCAGACGGTGGTGCCTGCAAAGCTCGAACCACCACGGCTTCTGATTTTGTTGCTGCCTCGGCTACCGCTTCTGCCACTCCTGCCGCCAGCTCGGCTGTCCCGGCAACCTCTTGGGCTGCATCTACTACCGATGCTGCTTCTTCGGTTGATTATGCCGCCGCAACTTCTGTTGATTATACCGCCGCGTCTTCGGTTGCTTATGTCGCCGATGCTGCTTCCACCACTGTCACCACGACTTCCGAGACCGCCTGGTCGGCCGAGCCTACCACTTCCTCGGCTGCCGTCGAGTCTTCCGTCGCTGCCATCCAAAACTGGGACGCTACCCCCACCACGGTTTGTTCAATGTTCTTCTTCCTCTTGCCCTGAAAGTTTCATCTTCATAAGTCTCAACACTCAACCAATCTCTTCCTTTTTTTTTCTTTCCTCACATCATTTCCATAGTCCTCTACTGCTTCGGTCTCTGCTTCGGTCTCGCTCTCTGTCTCCGTGTCTTCCAGCTCTACAGTCAAGAAGGCTGGTCTCGCATGGCCCAACGGAAACTCTGACCAGCCTGGCGTCTGGGCGTCTGCTATCGGAAACTCTTGGTATGTGTTATTTTCCCCTTGATGCCCTTGTCAGTTTGCTGATTATGTTTGTTCTCCTATATAAAACTGAAACAACAAAAACAACAACAAAGGTACTACACCTGGTCTCCCTGGCCTGTTGACCAACTCACCGGTCTCGAGTTTGTTCCTATGGTGCGTTCCTCTCTATTGTTCCGTCGATCAAGGCACCACTAACGATCTGATCTTCTTTTTTCTTTTGAATCTTCTGTCTTCAATTAGCTTTGGGGATGGCGACAGGTTGGAGATTGGTCCCAGAATGTTGATACTTATGCCTCCCTAGGTGTCAAGGCCGCTCTCTTCTTGAACGAGTCAGTCTCTCCCTCTTGTGCCCTTTTCTTTTTCCATCTGTCGTTGACCACTTGATTGACTCTTCATAAAATAGGCCCAACAACGCTGGCCAGTCCAACTGTGCGGTTGAGTCCGGATGTGAGCTCTGGACGACGTACTTCGAACAGCTCCGAACCAAGGTTCCTGGAATCCAACTCGGTTCCGCCGCACCTGACGGTGCGCCGTCTGGTAAGGCCTGGCTCCAGAACTTCCAGTCGACCTGCCCCCAGGCCCAGCCTGATTTCTACAGTTTGCACTGGTATGACGTCACATACGAGGCCTTCCAGGCCTATGTCCTTGACTTTGCCAACACGTTCAACAAGCCAATCTGGGTGACCGAGTACGCCTGCCAGAACTACAACGGTGGTGCCCAGTGCTCCTCAGATTACATCTCGGGTGAATTCTTCAAAGGCACGACCGAGTGGATGTTGACCGCTCCCCAGGTCGCCAGGTTCGCCGCGTTCGGAGCGATGGAGGACAACCAGGGTGTCAACACCGCGAACGGACTGATGAAGGCCGGCGGAGATTTGACCGATCTTGGATGGGCATACGTCAAGGCCTCCATTTAAATGGGTTATCCATCCCGATCTAGCCCATTAGCCTTGTCATCTTTTGTGTATCACACGCATGCGTGTGATAAGAAAAACAAAAATCCAATAACAAACACACAACTCTCCTCACAGATATCCGTATACCCTCCTTGGCTCTCTGCTTCTTTTCATTATTCTTTCTCTTGTTTGCTAGTCGGTTAAATTCGCCCGAAAGAAATACCCGCCCCAAATATCCCTTCAAAACTTATACTCCCTATGGCCTGACCATACATTTTCTTAGTCTTCTTCTCTTCGTCTTGCTTCCTCTTTCGTCATTCGCTTTGATATCTTTCCTTTATTTTTTCTCTTTCTTTCCTTTCTCATTCGTTTCGCTTTTCGCTCGATCGATCGATCGATCCTTCTATCGCTTTGAAAGCTGCCTTTTCTTATTCATCGCTTGACTTATTCTAACGCCCGAGGAGAAAACATCCCGAAAGGACACCCGCTCGACTAGATTTCATTCGATTTATTTCGACTCGGAAATAGGGGGAGGAGAGGGAAGGGAGGGCAGGTGAAAAAAGGGAAACCATACCGGGACAGGTCTCGGTCGTCTCTCTTCTCTCTTCTACCTCTCGATCTGTCCTTTGTCCCTTTTCCTTGTTATTCCCTCTCTTGTTTGTTTGTTTGTTTCTTTTTCTTTTGTGTCTCTTTTTCTATTCGTCGATACCATCGAGTCGTTTGCGATCCTTTTTCCCTCCAACTCCTGAGATGGTTCATCTCCTTGACTCACGAAAGATAAACAGACAGACGGAACAGAAAAGAAAGATGAACGAACGAGCAGGAGAACAAATCCATGCATCAATAGGCTAGACAAGTAGAATCTACATCAAAACGTTCGAAGCGAGACTTGCAAGACAAATATGGGCATGATGATAAAAAGGGAGGAGACGCGCGAGAAAAGAAAGCCGATGTGTTTACTTCCAGCCCGAAGGAAATGTTCCGCTCTTCAATACCTCGTCGACCAACCTGATCACATCCAGATCGAACGATGCCATCGGCAGAGAAACAAGCAGACATAAACGTCAACATTTATCGTTAGCCAAAAGGCCCGGGAGAAGATAACCAGGAAATGGATAGAGTCCGGGGGAAGACAAATGGAACATACTCTATGGATTTGCCCGACCCGACTTTCAACCCTTTTATCGTCGGCTCTCTCTCCAGGTTTCTCTCCATCCACGTCTTCACTCCCACCGGGAGATCCGGATGATCTATCGCCGAGAACGGTGCCCAAAACACCCAGGGAAACGCGTTCGCATCCGCGATCGAGTATTGCCCTCTTCCCGGACCGGCGAGGTAGTCTCTGTCCCGGAGTCTGGTCTCGAGCACATCGTGCAACCGTCTGGACTCATCTTGATATCTTTTGATGGCCTGTTTCGATGAAAGGCAGCGCAATATCAAATTATGGTCAATAAGGCGAGATTTCAACGAGAGAAGGAAAGGGTAAGAGACGATGCTTACGTAAGGGATCTTTTCAGGTGCGTATCTCAGGAAATGATTTGCTTGGCCTTGCATCGGTCCGATTCCTCCGTGAACGAAACTGTTCAAGGAAAACAGAAAAGTTCAGCTAAGGAAGGTGTGTGTCTTTTCTCTTTCTTTCTTTCTTTCTTTCTTTCTTTCTTTCTTTCTTTTTTCAGACTTCTAAGCCAAACCAAGGGAAGAGCAGACAGTGAAACTTACAAGATCCACTGAAGGACTTCGCTTCTGTAGTTGTCGTCATCAGACGAGTCTCCAAACGAAAACTTGTGGTCTGGGTCGTAGCTTTGAATGAAAACACAAAACATTGAGAAGTCTACATCAGTGATGATAAGTGAAAAGAACAAGAAAGAAAACAGGACTCACTGCTTCTCTAGGTAGAGCAAGATGGCGGCCGATTCCCAGACGGGATGATCTCCTCTGTTGGGATCGACCAGGGCAGGGATTCTACCGTTCGGGTTGATCTTCAAGAACCAATCTTCCTTTTGTTCGTTCTTGTAGAGATCGAGCAGGTTCACGTTATATTTAAAGTCCGGGTACACCGCTTTGAGTTCTTCCAGAAACACGGTGACCTTGTGGCCGTTTGGCGTACCGGTGGTGTACACCTCGAGAGGTTTCTTCAGTTGTGTAGTCATCGCTCTGGAAAAGACCGCGCAGAAGTTGGATGGTTGGTTTGATCGAGTGATAGATCTGATGGTCGTAAATGTTTTCGCCATAGGGATATTTAAAGGATGAGGTCAGTGATCAAATCGACGTAGTAGAGGCTTTGTAAGATCGGGATAAGAGAAACGCCTACCCGGTAGCGATGGGGATGAAGATAGATATATGTCTTTATGGATTGAAGTAGGAAAGAAAAAGAAGCAGGAGTAGATCGATCGATCGATAAATCCGATCAGCTTATATATGGATTCCATTAACGTTCATCTTCCTTTACGAATCGGAATCTGCAATCTTTTACTAATGTACGAAATTGATTGATAATCGTCCGGCCATCAGAATGCAATCGTCATCCTCCCATACGGCTGTTTAATGTTCACGTTAAAAGATTGCCGTCGAGATTGCCCGATCTGGGTCCACGCGCGATACTTTCGTACAAGGTCAAAATCGAAAGAGCGACAAACAATGTTCATTATCTTTTTAGTAAAGAAGAGTAAGGAAAGACAGCAGGCCAATAGTGAACCAGGCAAAAAGAAAGCAAGACGTAAACGAAGGGAGTTATAGACACCAGGTGAGATTTGGCTTTAGTAAAGAGGACTTTCTAAGGAAGAAAGGCAATGAAGAAAATAGCAACGAAGATATTGTCCATGTTAGTATAGTAATGAGAGGGAAGAGAAGACATAAGAACCCGTAAGAATATAGCCCAGCTAAGTCTAGAAGAGGGTGATGGCGGCCAGACCAATAGTGGCAACCAAGAGGGCCGAAGGCAAAGAAGTCATGGCGAAAGCTCCGCTCGTGGTCGTGGTTGAGGAGGCTCCAGGAATTTCGACTGAGGTAGAGTTTGCAGTAGAAGAGGCAGAAGCAGAAGCAGCAGAGGAAGAAACAGCGCTAGAGGAAGCAGAGGTCCTGATAGGACATGAAAAACATGACAAGGGCAAAAAAAATATTAGTATTTGAACTTGGCCAAAAATCTGAAGGGCCCGATATAGGATGCCACTCACGCGCTAGCCGAGGCCGACTTCGAGGATGAGGACTTGGAGGCAGATGACGACGAGGAGGCAGAAGAGGAAGACGACGCGGCAGACGAGGATGAAGCAGCGACAGAGGACGAAGAAGTCGTGGTTGAAGACGACTCGGTGATGTTGAACTGCGAGGACTGGGCAAGGATGGCGCTGGACTGAGAGTTAAGAATGTTGATCTGGTATGCGTTTCCAACTGGGAAACCACCGCTATGAAAGGAAGAGGAGAGGCACGTGAGTCGGGAACACAGGGTAGCGTTACCTAAAAACGGATATTTACGTACGAGGGAGCGGAGACCGTGGCTGATCCACTAGACGAAGTCACGTTTTTTGACAGAGTCGTGCTCGAGGTAGGGTAGCTGGCCTGAAGAGGGAAGAAAAAGGTGTGATCATGGCGGACGACAAGAGAATCAGCTTGGAATGTTTACTAGAAGAGAGCAAATGTGGCTAAAAAAAAGACGATAGAAGCAGGCTGAAACGGACCATGTTGACGAGAACGATATCAAACGAGCTAACATCGGTTGAAACGACCGACCACTCTACAGTCTGTTCGTGAGTGTATCAATGAGCGAGGTAGGGTGACAGGGGGTTACAGGATAGAGGTGAGAGCAAGGCAGTGCGAGAAAAGAAAACGAGGTGAGCGACGAGTTCCGAACAAAAAAGCCAGAGTCAACGAAGAGTGTCAGAATGAAGCGAGCTAGGCCAATGAGAAGCGACACCGAAGCAAAGGACGAATGAACAAAGCGCGACTAACATCAGATGAATCTCCAGATGACCAGACAGTGTCCTTATCTGGCGAAGTGACCTCAACGGCTCGAGCTCCGATGGCAGCAAAGGCGAGGATAGAAGTCAAGGTAAAGGCGAGCATGGTAAGGGTATGGGTAAGAGATGGGAGTGTGAGGGAAAAATGAGAGTGATAGGATGTAGAGAGGAAGAGAGAACAAAAAGGGTCGAGGTGATGGTTAAAAAGGAAAGAACGAAAAGAAGAATTCAGAGTTGACAGGAAGAAGGAACGACAAAAAAACAGGGACAGGCACCGGAAAAAAACAAGGGGTAAAAAAAAAAAGAGAAAAAAAAAAAAGGAACGCGTGGGGTGACAAAAAAGAAAAACAAAAACAAAGGGCAGGGAAGCCTAAACGAGGCAGTCGAGGATGACTCTTGGTATGTGACTGAGCCACGTGGTTACAGCCGCGTGACAAACTAGGCTCATCCGCAGTAAGATATCGTGATCAGGCACACGGATGATGCTGTAACCTTTCAAGAATTCATCCGAAACGGCCATGTCCAACATTCCAAATGGTGAGTAGAGTGAAAGTGAAAGTGGAATTAAGAATGGGAATGGAAACGGGCACGGGAACGGGAATGGGACGGGAACGGGAATAGGAATGAGGATGAGAATGAGGATGAGAATGAGAATGAGAATGAGAATGAGAATGGGAGTGAGAATGGGAGTGAGAATGGGAGTGAGAGTTGGAATACCGGTACAGAGAGCTAGAGTCAATGGGTATGCCGTATATCGTATGCCATATGCTGTATGCCATATCCTTATGTCTATGTTCTTCTATGCTGGTCTCTCTTCATGGTTATAGAATACTCTTTCTTTCCCTCGTCACTTTAACTGAACACACGTCTACTTCTAATATAACCTAACGTAGCGGCCGATCCTCGAGTCGTGGCTGAAAAGGCAAAGAATGATCTGATAGTCCGTCATCTCCTTCATTTCTCGAGATGACTTGCTCTCTCGCCTGATCCAGCATGTTCTCTCTTTGGTATTCTGCTTATAGCTCGCACTTCAACGAAAGAGACAGATAGAGAAACAACTGGTACTGTCTTTCCGTCCCTCTTTGTTTTATCAAACCCTCAATCGTATCTAACTCCCAGCCTTTGTCTCGGCAGACCAATACCGAAGGTAAGATCTACGCGTTCGAAGGTTCCTACCTAGAAGAATGCGGCCAAAACACTGGAAACATCTTTAAGGTGATTCCTATACTCTATTTCCAACTTCATCCAGTACTATCTTCTCTTCTGCGCTCCTCTGTACTCACCGATATATTTCTTTGTTGTCTCCGTGGCGCATTGATTAAACTCCTCTCTGGAAGGGATTCAACGATTATCTGAAACCTCCGACGGCGGGAGGGGCCCACAAGAAAAAGTATGAAGTCACCGATGCAGACAGATTGTTCTCTGGTAGCTCCGTCAGCTTTACCAAGGTATGTCCTCCTTGTCCGTGCTTTTTCTTAGTTCTGACTCTGACTGGTTTCGGAAAGTTGAGAGCCTGATTATCGTTTCTTTCCTTCCTCTGCTTTCTCCTTTCATTTCCTTTTTCGTTTCTTTCGCCTGTCTCCTTTCTCTATCTCTTTACCTTGCGAACAGTCTTTGGAAGCCAAAACAGAGTCCAGATAGACAACCATCTTCGTGTCTCTTCTCCTGCAAGCCTCTTCTCTTCGTTCTTATCTCCTTTCCTCTCCTTTTTTTCTTTCTTTCCTTATCTCAATAGAATATAGTGTCCCATGTTGTACTCAATTCCTCTGAATTTAAGAAGAAAAAAATAGAAAGAAGTCCGAGAAACAATCTTCATTCTAGATCGTTCACACCAATCAAACTGACGACCTTGTCGGCCTGACAGATCGCAATCACCTTTCCGTGTTTGCTCCATTCGATCTCGTACACGCCTACTCCATTCGGTACTTTGTGATGTCTTATCGCCTTGCCTGTCTGTTCCGTATCAGGTGAATTTTAATTTCCAAGACAAGTCGTCAGTCAGAAGGCAGAAACAACATCGAAAGTCACGAGCCCGAGGCAAAAGACAAAAGACAAACTTGGGTATCCCAGATAACGACAAGACCGTCCCAACCGGCACTAGCCAGATATTTTCCAGTACACGAGAACGAAAGTGAGAACACCGTCTGGGTATGGGCTCGTAAGACCCATCGACAGCTCATCGTTTGGATGTCCCATATTCTGATCGTCTCGTCGAACGAACCGGTCGCCAATACCAGATTTTCCTCAGTCTCAGTCTCGACGTCAGAATTGGTCTCCGAGTCGTTGGACGAAAGGGGAGACCAAGCGAAAGAATAAATCTCTTTAGAGTGACCTTTCAACACACCTAGACAACATCTCTCTCCTCCTCCACCGCCCGTCATCAAGAACGAAGACACAGCAGCCGAGGACGACGTTGTCGATGTGTTTATTGTGTTCAAATTTGCGTTCGTGGTTGCAGTAGTATTGGACGTCGTGGCGGAAGTCGAATTGGAAGGTGAAGCGTGGTTTGTCGATGACGAGTCGTCTGAAGAGAAACTGGAGGAAGGTTTCTCTTCCCCGTCAAGTGACCAGATTCTGACGGTCGCGTCATCCGAACAGGAAGCCAGAACCCTCCGTTGTCGACGGCGATAGCGATTCGAACCTGCTTTTGACCCCGATTCTGATGTCGATCCCTCGGGGGCGCCAACCAAGGGAGACCATTGGACCCGGTTGATCTCATCCGTGTGGCCTTTGAATGTCCGGAAAGGGATCGTAGAACCTACTTTACATATCTGGATCGTTTTGTCTGTTGTGTTTTCATGAGGAAGGAGAGAGAAAGAAATTAAAGAAAAGAAAGTTCAGTGAATTGTAACTTTTCACAAAGCGGAGACAGACATACCTTTCGAAGCACTGGCCAAGGTATCATCATCGAACCAATCGACATCCAACGCGCAATCCGAATGAAACTCGTAGCATTGCTTCAACCGAGCCGTCACCGCGTCCCACACACAGACACTCCCGTCGCTTCCTGCTGTCGCGATCAAACTTCCTTTCGGATTAAATTTTAGACTGAACACCGGACCGGAATGTCGAGTCTAAAAGGTTGTTGAGTAATATGGGATCACACTCTGTCAATTTTTTTCTGTTTCCGATGCGCGAATTCTAGAATCGGGAAACTTACGAGCACTCCGTGAAGTTCTCCTTCGGGTGTCCATATACGGGCGATTCCGTCGTAAGATGCCGTACCGATCAGCGTTCCAGATGGATTGAACTCTATCGATCTGTTGAAACAGGGACAATTGTATGTTAACAAATCAGTGATACATCAGACTAGTGCATCGTTCATCTTAACTTTACGTACGTGATGTCTTTTTTGTCAGTGGCAGGTAGATGTTTACAGATAATTGGAGGTTCCTTCACAGACCAGACAGTCGTTGAACCTGACGGCGGCGTGAACTCCCACAAACGGACCGACGCGTCTCCCGCTCTAACGTTTGTTCCCATTGTAAGTCAAAAGAAGAAAACCGCGCAGAAATGTATTATACAAGATTAGAAGAAGCGAGACTCACCCTGTAGCCAAGATACCTTCTCTGATTCCAAACGCACAGACAAACACCTCACCCGTATGAGACTTGAAGCTAGCTATCTCTCCCTCTTTACACACTGGGACTTCCTTCAAGTTCTTAGCCAGTGTGTAATCTGTTCCATAAATGAGTCCCTCAGTTTCCCCTGACTTTCCCCCCAATTTGTCTGTAGGGTTTGTCCGTTTTGATTTTTCGGCTGGTTTTGATGATGAATCGACGACCGTCACATTATTTGTCACCGGCCGTTTCTTCTTTGCTACTGAGTTTGATGTTGGTATAGATGTTGAGGAAGGAGAACCGGATGATTGTACTCGGGAAGGAGCCGTCTCGGGGGAAGCTGTCTTTATAGGTTTAGAAGAACTCGTCGGTACAGATTGAAGGGGCATCGTGTTTGCTGAGGGTGACGAAGATTTTGATCCGGTTTTCAAAGTAGTGCTCGTTTTCGAATTAGCATTTGACCCGTTCGACGTGTTTTTCCGCGAGAACGAGGGGAGAGGCGGATGGCCAGGTGCTGCCCGTTTCATCCATATACCGATCATCAGTATTGGAAATGCATCATAATGTATGGAGGGATGGTAAGAATAAACCACATACCCTTCTTACTTGAAACCGAGCTTTCGTTTGGTGTGGGCGGAGATTCTACCCTGGCTCGTTTGGAACCACTACCACCGCTTCCTCCATTACTCAGAGAAGCACCCACCGTGCTTTTCCCGTTCTCCTCACCTCCAGATTTCGCAGTAGAGAGGCTAGCTTTCCGCTTGCCTTTGCTATTGCCACCACCACCAGTTGCCCCTCCATCCTTTTCTCTTTCCTTTCCTTTGTCCTTGTGCTTTTCTTTCTCCTTTCCCATTTCCCTTTCTTTCTCCTTCTCCTTCTCTCCCTCCTGCTCCTGTGGCCCTGCCGACTTGTCTGTTGTGTTTCCATCCTTCTGAACCTGTTCATTCGCCTTGTCTTCCGTCAGAGCATTCTCTGGAAGCTTGGAACTTGAAGCTTCTATCGGTCCCTCGTCAACCGACACAGAACGAGATGGGGAGGGCGGTGGTGGAGGGGGGGATGGGAAAGCGGTAGGCGGAAAGTAGGCCACACATTGATGCGGCTTTAAGAGTGTGAACGGTGCAGAGCACGGAGGTTTATGGCCAAGCTGTAGTTTGACAGAAACAAGCACAGAGGTTTCTTCAGCCTTCGTCTCTCACCCAAAGATCTAGGATAAACCATGGATAGGAAGGGCCATGGCAAGAAAAAGCAAACAAACTTCGGTGACATGGGTTTCGACCTCACTCCAACATAATCCTTTGTGAAGCCATCTGATCAAAGCACCACGTTCGACTTTTAGTCCACGAAGCTCGGCAGGCGTCGTTGTTGGAAGTTTGGATTCTAATTTGAACGCGAACGCCGAATGAAGGAGGTTGGATTCGGCTAGATATTCAGCAATCAAGATGTTGACCTCATGACTCGTCTGTTTTGAAGGAAAGAAAATGGCAAAAGAAAGTGCTCTCCAGGATGTTATTCAAACCGAATAGAGAGAGTGCTTTCGCGTCGATCAAGAGGACAGAGGCTTTGAGAAAGACTTTCTCCTTACCAGTGATATTGGGGATGACCGTGGTGGATGCTCTACCAGCAGTGGTGGTATTATTGAAGATGACGATTGTGTAGAGCTCATCATAGAAGAAGACCAAGAGAAGAGAGAAAGATTCTCTCTGTATAAGAAGGTGACCGTTTTTGGATGATCTCTCACTATCAGCTGACAGGATGGGCCAGAGAACCAAAGACAGTTATTCCCAAAAAGTCACGTGAGACTATTTGTTATCACGTGATTTCTTTCTCTTTCTTGTATCCTTCCCTATCCTAGTTTACAACATTTAAGATCCTAGTATGATGTATAGATATCTATCCACCCAACCATATCTTCCTGATCTAGCTCACGCTTTTCTCCTTTCGTTTTTCTACAGACTCTGCCTGTCCACTTGATACTCCAAGTTTCTCAACCTCGGTTCTCAACAAGCTCGCAAACTGGATTCTTCGCTCCCTTTCCTCTGGGCCATCCCCATCGTCTCTTATAAGGCCTTGGTCAACTCGATGACGCCACTCTTTCCAGACTAGATTAAACGATGTTTAATTTGAGAGAAGCCCACGATGAGTTCGTTTTATATATATATCATTTCAAGACATATTGATAAGGAAGAAAAATAAAAGTAAAACACATACGTGGTAGACAAAGGTCATCCAAGACTTCTCCAACTGCAACTTTCAAAGTTCCTGCTGGAACCGGTCTTGGGACGACTATTGAACAAAAAGTGAAATGAAAAGGGTTGAATTTCCTCAAATCATTTTAACAAAAGAAAAAGGGTGACATGTCACGCCTCAGCACGTACACGCAGGAAAACCTCTCGGCTCAGGCATCACTTTATCAAACCCTGGAGATGGATTGACAACCGAGATTAGTACAGCCTCGGACGTGAGAGGCTTTACGCTACAAGATTCACTAACCGGAAATATGCATGGGTATGATTCTGGGCGGTATGCGAGAGGACAAGAATATCCGACTCCTACGCATTCCATGCGCCAAGACGATGAATCGATAAAAGGTTACAGTTATCAGTCAAACTGATAACCAATACTCATGCCTTATAGACAAGATAGGACTCACACTCCCCATCGGAATCTAAACATGCCATCCTCATAATGAGGATTTAACGACGGTTGGCTAACTTTTCCCTCAGGAAACACGTGGACCTAAGCATCGAAGAAGATAAATTAACTGTTTGCCAAGGTCCGCATGATCTGATGCACTCACCCAGTCCCCTCGGTTCAATTTACGAGAAGATTCAGTAATGGCTTCTTGAAAGATTCCGCCAAACCGATCTGTTGAGATGACTTGACCTGCTTCAAAGAACTTGGAATATACTCTATAAAAAACGAACACAGCCGAAATGGAACATATAAGCCGGAGGAAAAAAATGGAATAATATAGTCGAAAGAGAAAGCGCACGAGTTGGTGAACATAATGTCTTGAGCGCCAGAAACCCATCGGGTTGTGCGCGGATTAAAAAAATACTTCCACTTTGATGATGGTTGACGAGATTGAAAGATATTGATTGCCGTTAGACGATAAAGTGGTTGGTTTTATGTCGAGCCTGATATACTTACAGGTAACACCTGCCATAGCTGTCATTTGAAGAGACACGAAGAACACATCAGAATAGCTATGGAAAGGTAGCCGGTAAAGAAAAACATCCACTACTTACAAACGGGTCGTCAACACTGAGACACATCATAGGTAGTGCGTCGCGCAGAAAGACAGAACGATTCTAGTTCAGTAATGCTTTCCGGCCCTTCAGCACATTCATAGACACACCTACACCGAAATATGATTCGAGACTAGATTCAAAGAAAACACGAGCGAAGAAACAGGTTGAGTACTTCAATCGTATAGACTCATCCGATCAAAGAAATAGTCAAGCAAATGTCTCAAGAGAGAAACCACTTACTCGTCAGTACTCCACGTTCTCTAGCCTTTCCTTTTTCCTCCTTCAACGCGTCCAGAAGAGTAGGTAACCCTTGGGATGTGATTCCTCCACAGACTAGATTGATGTATGTTTTGCTGACAGCAGAAATCGAGATCGGAGCAAGCTGAGCAAACTTAGATCGACTCATAATGAACGAAACCTTGAATCCGAAAGTTCTTCTAAAAGCTTTTGAATCTTCAGATTGTCGTTCGTATTTTTGAGAAGTCGTAAGCACGGCAGAGAGTTATCGGCAGGTAAGACATCCGCGGCTACCTAGGTAAAGGCTTCAGGGCTAGACATTTGAACTTAACCATTTCCGCCGCTGTTCTTTTTTTTGATTACCTGGCAAAGGATGGAAAAAAAGGAATACACCTCCTGGTCGTCCATCGCCTTCCATTCTCTCGACCAAACGATTCGCTCTTCTTTCTCTTTCTTGAATTTCCTCCATCAAAGGTTTAATCATGAGTGGTTCCTTTGCTCTTAGGTCGTTGGCTTTGAACCGGTCGTCACTTTCCGTTGCTAGTCTTTCAGCCCGATCTTTCACCTCCTCTCCCTCATTCAACGTCAGACAGCCTGATGAATGGAGTTATCCTTCAAAGGAGGGGGACAACAAGCCTCGACGACCTTTCTTAAATCCTGATGTATCCGAGTTAATTCCTAATAAAGTGGCCATAAGAGCTGGGTAAGCTGATCTTCAATCACGATCCTTCCGATGACAAGATTTATAAGAGGAACCGTCAGGCTGTCTAAGCTCGCACTTACTCTTGTGTCTGTATGACCTGTCCAAACTTTAGAATCCCTCCGTACCGACTTCCTTCTGCCAATATTGATGTCTACGCGCTTGTAAGTCTGAGATAAAACTTACGTCAATGAGCATATGAAAGCATTTACTTATTTGTCTTTTTGTAATATCTCCTTCCTCCTTTTAATATAGCCTCCTACATTACCCAAAACCCATGACATCCTCACCCACAGCATCACCTTTACCGCCTATGAACACGAATCTCTTCGACCTGTGAGTACATGTTCTCGGTGAATGTATTACTCTATTAATGCGTTCTGACTTTGTTTTCCTGTTCCTTGAATTCCAACAACCTAGTACGCCGCTATGGTTCGACACTGTGCTCTTGCTCTACTCATCCCGGTGACCGGACCTACTCAGCACCCCCGAAAGGTCAAGCGTTGGGCGGCGGTTAGGTCACCTTTCGTTCACGCGAAGAGTAAAGAGGTTTTCGAGCGATACACGTATACAGAGACGATGGACATCTGGGACGCTCATGACAAGAGTGTAGAGGTGATGATCAAGGTTCTTCTGGCTAGTGGACGAGGTGAACATGTATCGATCAAGGTCGAAAAGTATTCTCGGGGCAAGTAAGTCGTCAAGTCCTTGTCTATTTGATAGTTCTAGCCTCTTTGCTCTCTTCGCTTAAAACCACGTAATAGTCATGTACTGATACACTTCATTGTCCTTTGTATCACCTTTGGCAATATATATAACCTCTAGGTTCGATGTCGAGGCAGGCCCTTCGGAACCAACCACGCCACTGATCCAAACTACCAAAGCTAGCACAACATACATTCAAGAACTCGCCGATAAACTTGTCAGAGATATTGAGCAAGAACTCGCTCTCAAGAAAGCCGCCGAGGAAGCCGAGGTGGCTGCCGAGCCCTCCGCTGATAATTCTTCGACGACGGCTACCTCGATTCCGGAGGGAAAGGTCGAGGAAATCGTGAAGGAGAAAGCACTGAACGATGCCGAGGGTCTTGGGTCCGGGGTAGGAGAAGAGGTCGAGAGAAAGAAGGAGGAGGTCAAGGAGCTGGTCAAGGAGGGAGAGATCAAGATCAAAGGTGAAGATAGCAAGTAATAGGAAGAGATCGAATGATTGTAAAGATTTTCTTTGCTCTTCATTCTGCAAACTGAGGTGGATACGATCTTGCCAGGTTCCCTAAGGGTCTTTATCCAAACGCAGATTGATTTTGACCAACGGTGAATGACTTATTCGGCCTCGAAGAGAAAAGACGAGGATCATATTCTTTGGCTCCATGTTTATCGCTTAAATGGAGGACAGGGCGAAGGAATGGAAACATAGATGTGGCCAAGTTCAAAGAGACGAGTTGAATAGCGAACAGCAACATTGCAACAACGACAAGCGTCACCTAAAGAAGGAGGGGAGATGATTCAAGAGATAGATATAGAAGCAAGGGAGGCAGAGGAGAGCCAATATTCAACTAAGATCTGATACGAAGGAGTGGAGGTGGGTAGTGAAAGAGAGAGAGACAGTAGCAGAATGGAAAGAAACGATAACTGACAGATCGAGAGGAGTTGAGTTGATAGACTGAGCTCGTAGGATTCGTATGTTAGTATGATGAGTGCGCATATGGCTTTTTGTGGAATCAAATCTGGAAAGAGAACTAAAAAAGAAATGATAGATGGGGAAAGAAAGAAAAAAAGAAAAAAAAAAGAAGAAAAGAAAAGAAAAGAAAAGAAAGCAGCTTGGTACATTATAGAAAGAGATAAGAAGCGAACTCGAAGCAAGATGAGAGAGAGTAAGACCAAAAAGCGGCTAGTAGTGATGACCATGGAATATATGAAACGAAAGAAAGAAGATCAAAAGAAATATCCGAGTCACCAAATAGCGAAAAGGGCAAGAGATCAAGGCAGAGTTGACTCAAAATAGAAGAAACCGGATGAAAGCAGTCGTAGGAAAGAAAATCCTCGATAATTTCGTACCAAATATCTCGCAAACAAACACAAATAGACGAAAGAAGGGAATGCAGAGAAAAGATATAATGCAGATGGCAGCAAGGAGGCGAAAGAGAACTGCCTAACCCTTAACGCCTCCAACCATGTGAGCAAAGCTGACGAGGTTTCTCTTCGTTGGACCAGGTGAGGGTCCACCGTTGGGCGCGGAAGGGACAGACTTAGCTGACTTAACGATCACACCGTCTTCTTCAGATTCTGATGATTTCTAGGTGAAGAACAAGTAATTAAGACAGGAGATGAGAAACAGTACTCTTTCTAATCCCGAAAACAAGGGAAGAGACCAAGGCTCACATCGGTAGATGAGAAACTATCATCACTCGCCCCGGTGGCCTCCTTATCCTTGTCATCTTCCTGAGGAGCAGACGCAATAGGAGCGGCAGGGGCAGCAGTTTTAGTCGCGGTATGTTGCTTCTTTCCATTCGCCGACACGGCTCCAACCTTACCTTTCTCTGGAGCAGGCGCGCTCAAGATCTGAGCCGCGGTCTTACCGCTTCCATTAACGATCACTGCCGAACCAGAGAGGTCTTTCAGACTTCCGGTCGAGCTACCAAGCGCAGGAAAGTCAGCAGAAGACGGAACCTTTTGGTTCTGAGATCCACTCGACTGAGGATGAGCCGAAGCACCAGAGGTGGGAGTGGTCGAAGAGGTGGCTCCGTTACCACCATTTGCAGAGTTATTGGCGGCAATTGGGGCTCTTCCGCCGAAAGCATTGGCCGAGGCAGATCGAGGATTTCGCTGAGGCAGGAAATGGTTAGGATAGTGGTTACCAGCTCCACCAGAATTGGCAGGAGAATTTACTCGAGTGGTAGGCTGAGATCGAGCTCCTTGGTTCATCATCGTGTGTCGGGCAGACGAGTGCGCGTTGGGGTTGGGGTTGGGAGCGGCAACAGGAGTAGGGGGAGAAGTGGAGTTAGGAGCTGCAGCTACCGACGACGACTCAGCCTCAGAGGCAAGAGCAGGAGTAATATCGTCGGCCGAACCAGCCTTGTCAGACGTGGCTCCACTAGATGTCGATGACTCGAGGGAAAGCTGGGCCAAAGAAAGATTCTCTGTCGGAGCCTCTGCCGAGGACTGAGAAATCTTCATAGCTGCGTTGTTCTGCAGGGTTTTGGTAGAAGCAGAGAAATTGGGCGCATAAGGAGTTCGGGCAGGTCCGTGCTTTCCATTCATAGCCGATATAGGTGCAGAAGGGATCGATCCGTCAATGACACCAGGCAATCGGCAATCGGTTCCATCGGCTAGAAGATGAGGGAAACGACACATGTCGTTGTTCCTGCAAGCCCCAGCTTGGAAGAAGCTGCACGGAGGGGCGTTACCGCCGACCCACTTAGTCGACGGGCCCTGATGTCGACCTCCACCACCAATCCACTTTTTATTGAATCCGTTCGGTCCGTTAGGCCCATGATGAAACGGTCCAAACTTACCTCCGACTCGAGGAGGGAAAGGGAAAGGCGGCTTTGTCGTCGATGATGACGAGGAGGCCGCGTGTTGATGCTGCTGCTGATTCTCTGCTGGCGGGGCAGGTCCGGTTCCAGTAGCGGTAGTTTCTCGAGAGGCAAGGGACGAAGGAGACGCGGAAGGAGAGGCAGAGTTATTGGCGGCGACAGAAGCAGCCTGCTGAGGAACAAATGAGGGGGCAAATGCAGCCGATGGCTGAAGAGGAGCTGGGGGGCCGGTCAAAGGAACCGTTGGGGGAAGAGCAGCCGAGGCAGACGCAGGAGCAGGTGCGAATACTGGAGGCACCTGGTTCACTGGAGGAACAACGACGAACGCATTGTCTCCATCAAAATCCATTGGCGGAGGACCCCCTCTGGAGGAAAACATAGCAGGCGGCGGGGGATTGGCCATGTTGTGCATAGGGGGCGGTGGCGGAGGTGCAGCATTCATCGGTATCGGAGGCGGTGGTGACGGATGAGGGTAACCATACGGATTCATCGGGTAGAATGAAGGTTGACCGTGGGGGTGGTGAGAGTAGGGGTTGTAGACTGGAGAGGAAGACTCGTACGGAGGGTACATGACTGAAGGGGACCTATTGAACATGGGCTGCTGCATAGAAACAGGCGCATTAGGCTGAGGAGCAGGGTGAGAGAACGCGCATTGATTGCCGTACTTGCAGCCAGGGTAGAATCTATCCAGACACAGGAGGAAACTATTCAATCATAGAACTTGGTTTTGATCCCCTTTGGAAAGAAAAGAGAACGAACAAGAAAAAAAAATCGGCACTCACTTGCAAGGAATGTTCTTCGAGATATCCGGAGGAGGAATCGTTCCAGTTCCACCCTCAACTCCACTGTTTTCACCCTTCTCATCTGAACCAGGCTGCTGCTGTTGCTGCTGGAGGTGCTGAGGAGGTGCCTGCTGCATTTGAGGATCCATCATAGGCATTCCATGTCCAGGGATGAAGCCACCCATTCCATAACCCATCATGTGAGGCGCGTTCATCATATGAGGGAGACCCATTCCGGGGATGAACCCATTCATGCCTCCGGATCCATAAGGAATAAACCCTCCCGCTCCGCCTGATCCGGCTCCATTTCCGAAATAGACACCGTTGTTGGCTCCGTTGAGAGAGTAGAGCATGTCTCCAGGATTGGGAGAGGAGTACATATCGGACGGCGGGTAGAACGGGGTGGACGGGTAATGCATCGGGGGTGGGGGCGCCTGAGTAACTGGGCCGGACTGAGAGGACGGAATGGGAGGAAGAAGAGATAGAATCTCAGGGAGCGTGGTGTGCATCGAGGGTGGACCGGAAGACGAAGGATTCAAAGGGTCTGCTCCTATAGTGTTTTTCAAACGCCGTTAAACGATCAGCATCCTCGAAGACGTTACAAGGTCGCGAGTAGAATGCAAACAATAACGATCATGGCAGGCAAAAGAGGCAGTGGCTTTGATGCATAAAGGACATACCAGCGGTCAAAAGCTCCTTGACGACCTCGACGTGAGATCCTTTGATGGCAGCGATCAAGGGAGTAGTTCCAGTATGATCTGAGTAGCAAGACAGAGAGGACCAGCGCGAAAACCCAATGGGGTGAGCACATTCTTCATAGAGTACAATATGTCGTCTGCCTTGCTCGAAACCCATATTGACAAAGGATTCCGACACAAATGGACAAGTTTTGTGACTCACCTTTGATCTCTAGATCGATCCCCTGCTCCGCCAGAGTCTCCTTGACTCGACCGAGGTCCCCGGCCTCTGCGGCCCTAAAGAGTGCTGAGACCATGATGTGCTGTTTCTAGATATGAAAAGAACACGCGAGTTCTCTAACGCAGGATATGCCAACCTGTTTCAGAAAGGACGAAGTGCTATGCTATCCCTTATGGGGTCAAGACCTATTCAAAGGCTCAGGAGCTGTTTTTGTTGATGTTTATTTATATTAAAAAAGAAAAAAAGAAAAAGAAGGGGTTGGTAGACCGGCAAAAAAAGCAGACGACCAGACAAGAAAAAAAAATGAGCAACTACAGGTTAGTGGTCAACTTTATGCGCTCGATTTCTAGTCGACACTGTACTAACCTGGAAAGGGTTTACAAGGAACGAACGAGCTTCTTCCTGTACGACGAGAAAGAGTACGTCAACCAGCGATTCCAAAGAAATCAGCAAAAAAAGAGAATCCAAGTTGAAAAAGAAGGCAAAAAAAAAAGTCGTCGTGAAAATTGATGTACTTCTTCTGGAGAATTTCATTCCAGGCAGCTACAAATTTATTCTGATTACGTAATCGGGTTATTTCTCCTCGGACGCGTTTGATTTTGGACATCCATAGAAGAAACAACAAGATCATTCAAGTTGTTCAGAGTGTGCGATCAACTGGTATCGTCCATCCTCATCCTTCTTTTAAACGCGTTACCTTTGATCGTTCATCCTTTGAGAACTAGATGGAACAATCACCTCAAACACCCTCACGTACTACTGATAATTTACCATCCATTTTCTGTACCTCTACCTCTTTTCCTACACCGCTGATTCATAACGACAACGACAACGACAACGACGTACCCTCGGATATAGAGTCTATAGCAGCAGAAACTGCGTCGACGTGTAGCTCGTTCGACGAGTGGTCCTCTGGATCCGACTCGGACTCGAACCCAAACAGGATATTTTATGGCCCGACTCAGACTCCCGAACGTAAGCTTCTCCAAAAAGTCAGACACAAGGACTCGAGAGAGTTCCATAGGCGGAAGACTCTTTGGGAGGACCCGAATCTCCGAGAGGTAAATCATTCAGTTTTGTCACCTCCGAAGATCAGTCGATGTGAGCTGTCTCCCGTCTCGAATGGTTTGTCTGTGTTTGTTCTGTCTACAGCTTTATTTGCAGCCTTTCTGATGTCAAAGAAATACTTTGTTTCTTCCGGGGGGTTTCCTTGACTAAACAAAACAACAGGTCAAGCCATATGTTCGACCCCACCACCGCGAAACCCTCGACAGTCATCCTGTCGCACGCGTTCAAAATCCCCTGAGAAACCTCCTGACGATCCTGGTCGTTTATTCTCTACACCTCCTGCTGTTACCTTTTCTCCTCCGACAACGGCTCTCTCGTCGCCGACGCGCTCTTTGGTGTCTCCTTCGTCACTTTCATCAATACCTGTGTGTAATCCATCGTTCCCAACATTCATCACCTCTCGTGCGCGAACCGTTCATCATGATCGAAGAAAGCCATCCGACTCAATAAAGATCGATGAGTCCTTCTCGACGGCCGACGGATCTATCTCGATTGATTCCGAGAATGAGTCTGAACACGAGTCCGAACACGAACACGAACACGAACACGAACACGAACACAGAACCGAAGCAGAAATCAGTGATGAGGATGAAGGAGAATGGGAGACGGAGGAGGAAGAAGAAGACGAAGAAGAAGACGAAGAAGAAAAAGAAGAAGAAAGAAAAGAAGTTGGTGTTTCAAAGAAAGAGAGCATCGATGAGGCCGATCGTGAGCTCGATGTGAGTATGATGATTGCAAAACAGGAAGAGCCAGAAGAAGAAGAATGGAACGGGGAACTCGACAGTGAATCTGTGGTCGGTCAATCAACAGAAGAATTTGTTCTGAAGGCAATCCCAGACGCATCTATCAAATTCGCCCCAGAAGTAGCTACCGAAGCAATTGTCGATACACCTTCAAATCCAGACGCAGAGGATTTCTCCATTGAACACACAAAAATAGTCACCGAGATCCCTCTCGAAGAGCCCATCTCTGTCATCTCCGAACAAGTTACCCCAGTCGTCATCGAAGAAGCTACCGAAGACTCGAAATCAACAGCTCCAGGTGAAGATTTCGAAGAGGTCATCGAAGGGGCTTCAAACAAGCTACTCGTGGATCTCGTCGAGGTGCCCGTCCCAGAGGTCATTCCAGAATCGGCCGAGGCTCGTGTGAAAGACGTGACCTCTGGTATCCAACGCACAGAAATCTCAGAGAGTGCTGGCGAAATAAAAAACGCGCAGGAGAGTGATGTCCGGGCGGATACAGAAAGCGAAAAAAACATACAGACTACGAAGGATAATCAAGACGAGAAGGGTGTTAGAGACGTAGGAAGCATGTCTGATGAGAACATCTTGGACGCGGACCATATCGAGTCTTGCGCAGAAGACCAGGGGATCGATGAGCAAAGCGAGAACGTGTTGGGACTGACGCCGATTGAGATGAGGGACAATCTGGTGGAATCGAAGGAGAGTGAAACCCAACCGAATGACCAGCCGTACCCTGAGGTTTCGATCGTCCGTCAAGCCGAGAAAGACTCAGTTGATTCGCCAGGCGATGATTTACCTGTATCTCTTGGTCGCCAGACTCCAACGTTGGATCTGAGAACGTCCCCGAGTCAGCTTGCGCTTCGTTCGACGACGCCCAGCACTCCTGTTGGCTCGGACGAACCGGCAGTCCGTGAACAAATTCATTTGCCAAGCAGGGATACACGTTTGGGCACATTGGTGGCTTCTCCTTTGAATCCGAAGATGGTTCTTCCTGAACCTCTATCCGAACCTGTCCGTTCGACGCCGAAGCGCATCCGAAAGTCTCCCGTAAAAAGCTCTCATTCTGACCGAATACGGTCACGTCCACCGTCGTCATCTTCGTCGTCTTCAAGAGTGGTCCCAGCTCCCCGCAGGACGCTGGCAAAGCCTAGCGAGTCTATGGTAAACGGACCGGAGCAGGCGAAACCTCCAAGATCTACTACGTCACCCGGCCCGTTGAGACAGACGTTCCCTAATTCTGTTGTATCAACCTCTGCCTCTGGCTCTAGTTTCGGCCCTACACCGGCTTCTACGTCGATGGTTAAACCGTCTGTGTTTGTTCCAAATTCCCTGTCTGTTTCATTATCTCTACCTTCCACGACGGCGACTACCGTTTCGTCATCGCCTGCATTTCCTTCTTCTAGACTACAAGGACCGAGCCGGTCATCTGGGCCTAGCACTGAGTCAAAGGTCCCTAAGCGCGAAACTCTTATATCTGAAAGATTATCAACTCTTTCCAGGGTTTGTTCATCATCTTTTTTTTCTTGCCTTTCTCTCTGGTGTCAACCCATATCTGTTGAGGGATTCTCTCATTTTATTTTTGTCCAACTAAAACCTGACCAATTACGATTTTCTTTCTGTCGCTCTCAGTCGACATTCCGATCGACAATGAACAACAAGCCTCGAGGATTCGCTCAAGGGGTTCCCATCAAGCCTAGAGGGGGATACTCATCGCCTTCGAAATCTACGATACTGGGTCCACCCGTTAGGGTTCTTCATTCGCCTTCAACCCGATCGACGTCGATGACAGGATTCTTCGGTTCTCACTCGCTTGGCCCGCTCTCGAGATCGGTCGGACCGGTGTCGCCTGCTCCAGCGGCGTTACCTCGGGTGAGACCGTTAGCCGGGACGAGTTCCGGCTGTCTTGGTCTTGGGTTACAAAAAGATGCCTCGTCCGAGACTTCGACTGTTGGTCCGGCGAGGAAGGTGTTTGATAAAGGAAGATTAAAGGACAACCCGGCCAAAGTCGAAGGAGGCGCAGGGTCCGGATTGGGCGATAGTCTTCGGTCGGTTTCGCCCTCGCTGATACCTATCTCTGCCTCTACTTCTGGTTCGGTCTCGTTGTCGACCACCGTGCCGACATTAGCGTCATCCTTGGTCCCGCCCTCCGCTACGACGACCGGACAGGAGAAACTTATAGGACAGGCTAGTTCTCTTCGGTCGATACCCACCCGTCGGTCAGCTCGAGCGGCGGGCGAATCCGCGGGAAGTGCTGCTTCGACTGTCGGTTTACCATCAGTCTCACGTCGGTCCCGGACAGGACTCGGTGGTAGTAGTAGTAGTAGTGGTGGTGGTGGTGGTGGTGGTGGTGGTGTGTCGACGAGCAATACGGACGGTGCAGTGAATTCGACAGCCTCGTCGACAATTCCTTCACTGAGCGTCAAGTCCAGGAGAGCTCCTCAAGTTGTTTCGAATGGTACTGCCGTTTCCTCATCCTCTTCTGCTTCTGTTCCGACACCACTAGCTTCTTCTCCTGTTGCTCCGCCTTTGCCTCCGGCAGCGGCGACAGTGCCGGCAACGGTGACCCCAGTTGTGCCTGCGCCGCCGCCGATGTTGAGCAAAGAGCTGGCTAGCCTGACGGATCACAATACGATCGTGAATGGTGTGCTTTTCTGCGCGTTAACCCGGACGGTCGTCCGTCGGGAAGGTGAACACCGGCCGTCTTCTCCTGGGCCTCAAAAAATTTCATCGGCAGCGACGAGCAGTAGTACGTTTAGCTCGGGGTCGCGCAGAGGAAAGAAAGCGTTGTTCGATAGTGAGAGTGATGACAACGATGATGATGACGATGACGATGACGATGATGAAGGAGAAGACCGGCTTTGGTCGGGCGGAGATGGTTCGCGTAGAGATCAACAAAAGGAAACTCACTCGCTCGGACCTGGAGAGGATGAAGTGTTTGTATCACCTGTGCGGAAGGATCGTTCGTCGGGCCCTTCCGGCAGGAAACATCTTTGGTCGGCGTCAGCGAATGGTACTGACGGCCGGCGGTCAAGCGAAAGAGTAGTGAAATGGAAGAAATCGTTGGTGGTCCCCAACCATCGGTCAAAAGCCAGTCGAACGACGGAAGGGATACCGGCAGGTCTGAAAAAGAGTTGCATCAAGCCGACAGCTTCGGTAAGTTGTTTATCATTGTTTATTTATTTATTCATTCATTTTTGCTTTTACTTTATTCGATCGATTTCTTTGATCACCATCGAGCGTCCTTCTTCCTTTTGAGGATGTGAAAGGGTTTCCTTTTATCTTCGTTCTATCTTATTCTATTTTACTTTCACATGCCGTCCGTCCACGTGTGGAGTGATTGATTCCGGTTCTTTCTTTTTCACACCTGCCATCCTCTAGCTGGACGTTCACGGAAACCTTGACTTGACCAAGTTACCACCGCTAACGTCGCTCATTAAACGGACAAAGGTGACTTATGTCCGGTTTGTGTACGATGATGATCTTCCAAAGGTTTCGGTCGGAGAAAAGAAGAAGAAGAGAGGAAAGTGACGGATGGAGGATGTGTGTGTGTGTGTGTGTGTGTGCGCGTATATGCGTTTGAGTTTGTCTGGGCTGAGCCGTATCCGGCATAATGATCAAACTCGGATGATTGTATTTTTCTCTTTCTTCTTGTTCCTGTTCTTGTTCTACTACTACCTGTCTTTACATTGAATACTCAACCTTCCCGGGGTTGATTGTCTAAATTAGAAAATATTCTTATTCTTGCTCGGTCCGTTCTAGTTTGGATGTGTATTTAGCTATTCTCGTGGCCTGTGCTGTGCTCGTGGGTGTGCATAGTGATTGTTTGATGAACGACCATCTCGGGTATATTGTCCGATCGAACGTTTGATTCATTGTTTTGTTGGACAGGATGTCTCCTAATAGAGTAAATTGATCGACGCGATGAAAAAACAAGAGGAAATTAAAAGAGAGGCCAAGAGCGGTGATCGCGTTGATAAGGGCGATAGAAACAATGATAACAATGGTGATGAGGATAGAGAAAGAAGAAAGAAAAAAGGAAAGAAAAAAAAAGAAAGAAAAGAGAACAATAGGTAGCTTACCATCGGGATCATTCCGAGTGAGGCTGGAAACGATGTTGAATGATCGTTCGGAGCCGAGCTGATCGAGATGAAGAGATGGGCGGGGCTGATTGGGAGGGAAACCCGTGAATTAACGAGATTGACCAAATAACACACACACACATACACACACACACATATATATATATATGCACGCATACATAAAGAAAATGCAGCACAGAACGGATAGATTTGATGGTTCACTCGTCCATTGAGGAAAAAACAAAGATAGGAAGTTAAGGAAGGACAAACAAAATGGATATGATTGTATAATCTCTGAGATCCTCCGATGAATGAGCGAGCAAGCCATGAGCCAAGTAAACCCTGGAAAGAAAGGAAAAAAGAGAAACAAGTGATCCATCTGATCGATTGAACCAAAGCCATCCTTTCTTCTTCTTCTTCTTCTTCTTCTTCTTTCTTTTTCTGTATCGTTCTCTTATCATTCACGTCCTTATTTCTGATCGTTAACGTCGATATCTCCTTGTCGGGAATGTTTCCTTCTAAATGAGATCAGATCGGCAAGTCTTGGCCGACACGAACGAGCGCGTGCGCGCTCGTTGACTAACTCGCTCCCCCTCAAACACGAACCGGCCTCCTCTTTGATTTTCCTACGCACAGACCTTTTTCTTATTGCCCTTGATCTCTCCTATCTCTTTCTTTGACTCCGCCTTGTCCGTGTTCCTCTTTCTCTTCTCTTTCTCTTTCCCTTCCTTCCCTTTCCTCTTCTTCTTCTTCGTCTTCCGTCCGTTCACTCACTCACTCGTTCATTTTCTTTTCTTTTCTTTTGTTCGTTTTTCATTCCATTCCACTTTCCTTCTTCTTCTTCTTCTGTTTTGTCTTGATTCAATAAGATCAAACCAGGTTTCTTTTTCTTTTCTTTCTTTTTCCTTTTCCTTTCCCCTTTGCCCTTTGCCCTTTCTTCTCTTCCTTCTTCCTTACCTACCCAGTTAAACTCCTTTCTCTCCACAACCTCCGTTCATTTGTCCTTTCTAACTTTCGTTTGGTAGATCCAAAAAA